>VYZU01079756.1:0-31826 GCA_013401355.1 Ceyx cyanopectus
TTTTTTTTTAATATTATTTTTTTCTTGTTTTACTTTCCGAGCTGTGATTTAAGAGGCAGATGACGAATTGCATCTTTGCACTGAGAAGCTTTGGATCTTTCATTTACAGTGGCAGTGAAAAACTGCCTCTGGGCTTGCTCTGGGGGTTTGCTGTTTGCCCTTCACAGTGAGGTGGAGGGTGGTTTTGGGGAGGGTGCCTTTAGCAGGGGTGTTTTTAGCAAGCTGGCAAAGGAGAAGGCTCTTGGTGAGCCCTGCTCTGGGCTTGGTGCTGCTGTGAGACTCACTGAGTCTCTCCAACTCTTTTAAGGATTGACTGTGTTTCCTATAATTAATAACAGCCATTAAACTGCAATGTTGAAAGAGAAATCACCTAATTCCAAGAAAAAAAATGAAAATTTATTGCTAGTACATGAGAGAAAATGGATATGAAACTTGGAGAGAGGAGCCCTGTAGAAGATAAATAGGAAGGCAAGTGGAGTATTGACTCGATCCTTTCCTAGTGCTGGGTAATTTGGCTTCTAAAGTGAGTTAGATCATAATAAATTAAATTTAGATTTCTGCACATCAGTTATTTAGTTCCTAAGACAGAATTCTGGTGTGAAGAAGAGGTGGTAATACACGCCAGAAATATTGTAATGAAGACCTAACCTAGTAACCTGTAACTGATGTGCTGTCCCTGGGTGAGCAAAGGGGCTTTCTCCCTCCACTTTAACTTAACTTTCCTCATCCCTGATCAAGCACTGGGGGTGCAGGTCAGGGATGTCACCTGCCTCCCATTGCTTGTGTACCTGGGAGCTTTTCATCCAAGGATGCTGCCTCAATTCCCCTCACTGCTCAGTGTGTGTGTCCAGGGATCCTTGGATTTCACTTTACCCTTGTGGGGAAGCTTGGGGTGGAAGGCTGAAGAACACCCAGAAGATTTGGATGTGTGATGTGAATTGAAAGCAAGTGACCAAACTCAGGTGTCTACTGCTGGCTGAGAAAGTTAACCCAGTCCCTGGGCTTTTGTGGCCAGATAGTGGTTAAAATAACTCTCTCATCTCTATTTGGCATCTGTTTGCTCTTGATCTTGGGTATTAGGAAACATCTTACTTTGAATGAGATTTCCTCATTCAAAAAGGTGAATCAGGATGGGCTGGTGTCTTTCAGGTGGAGATTTCATGGGGTTATTAGTTATTCACTCCAGTGTGAACTGGGAATGTAACCCTTGGATGTGAGGTATATCCAGAGCAGGAGGAGAAGCAAATGCCAGGGGATAAGGTGCTGGTGTTTGTCCACGTATCCATTTGCCACTGGGATCCCCACAGAATCATAGAAGGGATTGGAAGGGACCTCTGGGGATCATCTAGTCCAACTCATGCCTGGATGAGGACACACAGGAACACATCCAGGTGGGTTTTGAAAGTCTCCAGAGGGGACTCCACACCAGTAACAGGATGGCAAAAGTTAGATGGATGCTGGGGTGCAATTCTGGTGCCAGGACCCTCCTGTGCACCACCCCCTGCTTCTTCTGGCCTGGCCAGAGCCTCACTGCCCTTGCGGGGCATGCAGAAGCTCCAGTTTTCCTGGAGAGATGGGAATCCACCAGCTCTCCTACTCAAGCCATCAAATGCTTTCCCAGCTGTGCCCTGCTAGCTGACCCAAGGGTGCTGGTTTTATCTCTCTTTACAAAAAAAACCCAAACGTCTCTACATCCAACAGCCTTAAGTGGCTGCTTTAAAAAGCCATTTCTCCTCTTATTAAGTTTGTTCAAATCCAATTTTTCATTTAATTCACAGCTTTGAAATTTAGGGACTGCAACAGCACAGTGTTTGTTTTAATGCTGCTCCCCCCAGGGTCATCTCATCAATGTCAGGCTGTCAGTGGCTCTGTGATGCCACCAGCTCAGTTTTCTCTCATCTTTTGCTGTGGCAGTAAATCATGTTTTGCAAAAAATGCCTTAGAAAAAACAAAACCCAACAATTTTTATCACCCCGTGTACATCAGTCTTCCCCAAAGCCCAGAGGAGGGTTACATCCATCTTCCTTGGAACCCTTCTGCAGTGACCTTACTGGTTTCATAACTTTCTCCCAGCACTGAATAACTTTCTCCCAGCCTTGAGTAAGTTTCTCCTGGCCCTGAATAACTTTCTCCCAGTATAGCTGGTGGCTCAGGGGTTTTTTATGTGCATCCCTGTGCTGGGGTGAGTGCTGGAGGAGCTCCTGTGCATGGAGCACACCAGAAGAGGATGAATATGACCCTGTATCTGGAAACCCCTGCATCCCTAGGCTCTTTTTGGGGTGCTTGTGTAGCTGTCACCCAGGGTGTGGTGTGGCTGGAAGCCTTGGGCTTGGTCCTGCTGCAGCTTCCTCCTCCCTTTCCTATGAGGAGCAAAACCACGGTGCTGCCAGATGCGAGTAAAATCAATTACAGGATAAAAATCACCCGTTTCAAAAGCTTCATTTTGTGCTATTAGCAGGCAAAATCGGCTTTGAGATGGTGTGAACTGAGGAGGCAAAATAAGAGAGGGGGAAAAAAAAAAAAAAAAAGAGAAAAGAAGAAGAAAAGATCAATTATGGGATAAGATCACAATTTTCTTTAGAGCTGAGATGTCTGTAAATGTTTGCATCTCTCCATGTTACACGTAGGCTGAGATCAAAGAGTTTGTGCTGCTGTAGCCATGAGATCTTATCTGTGCTGCATTGTGCTCAGGCACCCTGCTGCTGAGAAATGCTTAAACCCCCCCACCCCAACAGCATTATGCTCCTTCGGGGTGCTTAAACCCCCTGATGGCACCCAAACCTCCAAGGGGTGCTTCAAACCCCTGCCAGAGCTGCCAGGTAACCCCAAAATGCAACTCCCCCATCCTTTCAGAGGGGGCAACCTCATGGGCTCGGCTTGTTTGCTCTTCTCCCAGTGGTCAGGATGAAGTCCTTGGTGGGAGATGTGGCAAAGAGGGGTTGAAATTCATCTGCAAGGACCTTTCTTTCCAGGGTCCTGTTGCTGAGTCCAGCCCTGGGGTCAGGATATGAGTGTGGAAGTTGTGCCTGATGAAAGTGCTCCTGGCTGGTGGCCCTTTCCCACCTGAGGATTACAGGTGTAAAATACCTTTGTGTTTTTGGCTGGAGGGAATTTAAAGCCCTAACAAGACCTTTACACTTTCATACCTAGTTTCAAGCTGCATCAGGGGAGGTTTAGACTGGGAATTAGGGAAAAATTTTCCCTGAAATAGTAGCCAGAGCCTGGCACAGGCTGCCCAGAGAGGGAGTTGAGTCTCCATCCCTGGGTGTGTTGGGTTGTTTGGATGTGGTCTGAGGGACATGGTTTAGAGGTGAACTCTAGAGTAGGGCTGATGGTTGGACTGGATGATCCCAAGGGGCTTTTCCAACCTGAATGATTCTATTATTTCTGGAGACTGTGCTGTTTGTGGGGGGCACTGACACTGTTTTAGGTGGTTTTTGTTCTTGTTTAGGTGTTTTCTGTTCTTGTTTAGGTGGGTTTTGTTCTTGTTTAGGTGGGTTTTGTTCTTGTTTAGGTGGGTTTTGTTCTTGTTTAGGTGGGTTTTGTTCTTGTATATATGGTTGGACTTGGTGATCTAGGAAGTCCTTTCCAACCATGATTATTCTGTGCTTTTGTGACCAGGGAGATGAATTTGGTTTCAAATGAGTCATCTTAAATCCAAATTCTTGCTCTGACAAGCTTTTTCAAGCCCTAGGACAATACCTAACCCCCAGATACCTGAGGAGGCTCCTGCTCAGACCACTCTTGCCACGCTGACCTGTTGAGTGTCTTCGTTGGGCTTGGTGGGCCGGGGGGCACCTTTGGAGCTGGGTCAGTCATCCTGTGGTCTCTCCTCTCTCTAACGGGGCTGATTTTGTGCGTGCAGGGCTCGGATGTGGACTGGGAAGACCTCTGGGATCAGTTTGAAGAGCGGAGGTACCTGAGCGCCCGGCGGTGGAAGGGGGGAGAGGATCCCTATCGGCTCCACGCCTTTAACCAGCGGGAGAGCGAGAGGATCCCCAGTGACCGCGCCGTCCGCGACACCCGCCATCACAGGTTCTGCCTTCCCCCTCCTCCCCACTCCTGCTTTCTCCTCATCTTCCTCATGTTACGGGTGGCTGGCCCAGTTCCTCCTCAGGGTCGTGGTTTTGGGATGCTAGGCCCGGTTACCTACACGTACTTGGGATTGGTTCTGCCTGGGTTGGTTTTTTTTAGGGTTTAATCTTTTGCTTTGAGTGATTTCTTAGTGTGTTGGGAAATCCTTATGCTATGAATTAAAATGTGTGTAAAATATTTCAGGACCATACGGTAAGAAAGGAAAACCCCTTTTTTCCTTTCAGAAAAGTAATGGGTGTACCAGAGGACATAGAGTCATAGACGTGTCTGGGTTGAAAGGGACCTCTAGAGCTCATCCAGTCCAACCTCCCTGCTGAGAGCAGAGACATCTCAACTAGAGCAGGGTGCTCAGAGCCTCCTCAAGCCCACCTGGAATGTCTCCAGGGATGGGACCTCCACCACCTCCCTGGGCACCCTGTGCCAGTGGCCACCCCTCTGCTGGGAAAGAACTTCTGCCTTAGTTCTCATCTCAATCCACTTTCTCATTCCAAACCATTGTCCCTTGGCCTTTGGGAACAGCCCCTCTCCAGGCTTTGGAGCAGCTCCCTTCAAGCACTGGAAGGTGCTCTAAGGTCTCCCTGGAGCCCTCTCTTCTGCAGGTTATTGATAGTTGATGGGGTTACTTGTTAGTCTACTGGACAGAGTGATGTTGGAGTGTCCTGATGGTGTAGGAAATACTCCCAAGATTCCCTCAATGCAGTTTTCTTGTCATCTGAGGGCACAGAAAATGCCTGGCCCCCACCAGCAGTGCCCAGCACACAGACAGTGCAAGCCCTTCCTGAGGAGCAGTGCTTGGTATTACATCCCAGCATCACTGGCAGCATCTATCTTCTACTGCCTTCCCCTGGGAGCCTGTTGCAGGGAAGTCCTGCCCTGCTGGGATCAATGGGCTGCACTCAGCCATGGCATCCTGCTGCCCGTGCTCCCCAGGCTGCCCCTTGCTCCTAGGTCAGAGCAACTCATCTCCCAGCATCTGACCCAAATTTGAACTTCCCTTATTGCAGTTCAGAAGCAGCACTTAGGCTGAAATGCTGAACCAGCACCAGTCTCCCAGCCCTGTAGCAAGCAGTGTGCTTATTTATTTATTTATCCTTTTAGCTCCTTTTCATCGTAAGGACCAGATGCTCCTTTCTCCAGAGAGGAGCTGTCAGCCCTGATGGACGCCTGTTAGAGCTGCTCAGAGAGGGAATGTGCTATTCCTGGAGAGAATTAATGCCTGGGATATTAACCATCTGCCCTATGAAAAGGGAGGATCGACTCAACTGCCCCCCTTTGCCATCCCCCCGCTGCGTGGTGCCAGCCACCTTGTTTCTGGGAGGGTGGATGAGGCACTGAGTGCTCCTGCAAAAAGCAAAGTTCTCATTAAGGAGGAAGCCAGGGCACAGCGTGTGGGAGGGGCTGGGGCTAATTGCATTTGCTTCCAATTTCCTTAACCCGGTAATTGGATTCTGATTTATTGAATATGGCTGAACAATGCTGCAGATAATGCACCATTAGCCGAGCATTAGAGTGGCCACGGAGGAAATGGGGCTGCTGGGAGAGCTTGGGAGAGGCAGGTGGTGATGGAGGGGGGTGTTGGAGGATGGAAAAGGGTCCCAGGCACTGTGGTCAACAGGGAGAAGGATGATGTGGGTTTCTTAAAGCTCTTTCTGGAGAGCAATCCTTGCTTGTGGTGCAGGTGTCTGTGGAGCTGCCACAGGCACTGCCACACAACCTGGGAGTGGGTCCTGAGTGGAGCTGGGTGGGAAAATGTGGATGAGAACAGCCTGCTCTTGAGCAGGGAGAAGTTGCTGCTGGCTGTGCAAGAATGTCTGAAGAGCATCCAGCATGGAGTAGCAGAGGTCCCACCTGCAAAGCAAAGAGCAGGGTAGCACAGACCAGGCTAGTGTGAGAGCTTGGAAACCCCCAGGGCTCCTGCTGTGTGACCTTGGAGATTTGCTTTCAACACCAAACCTGGCTTAGGGTGCTTTGTGACCAGGTTTTCAGCCTGTTTAGGGTCCAGCTTTTATCCCCTCTGAGTGCTGTGTGGCAGCACCTAGACTCAGATCTGCAGCCCACAGTAAGAACCTGAGACCAGCACCTCCTAGTCCTGATCCTAGTGCCTGGGACAAGGGAATGCTGCTCCTTATGCAATCTCTGCAGGGTGTTTTTCACCAGGATGGTTGCAGAAGATTTCCTGGAGTTTTCTTTGCTAATCCAGCCAGGCCTCTGGACTTGCCAACAATAGCTGAATATACAAAATCTGGCAAAGGCTGAGCAGTAAGTTCCTTGCCAGAAGGTCATGGAGAGGGCAAATACTTTTGGCGGGGTAGGACGTGGCACTGACAGCCAGTTGCTTAGCAATGTTTGCTGGATTGATTTTGTTTTTAAATTGCAGCCCATGGAATAGTTTTAGATGGAGAGGAATTGCAGGGCTCTTGTAGGAATCAGAGCTGTAGAAACCTTGGTGTCTCTGGCTAGCACAGGGCTGTGAACCTGTGCTTGCTTTGTGAGTGATTTCAGCTGGGGCAATGTCACAGTTTCCACAGGCCACTTGTGTCCTTCTTTTAGGAGATCTCACAGCTGGAGCATCACTTCTACTCACCTGCCTGCATTTCCTTGCTGTTAACTGAGTTCCTGGTTGCACATTGACTAAGCCCTTGGCATGGGTGAAGGGTTGTTGTCCTTCTCCAGAACACCTCGTGCTGTGCTGTGGTGGTTTAACCCACCCCACCAAGAGTCAAGGTTAAAAAATCACCATTCCCACAGCAGCAGGTTGGACCCAGATCAGGTTGGCACATCATACACAGCCAGCTGCTGGAGTGGGTGGCTCATCCCCCTCTGCTGCAGTAGCCACAATGCCATTGGAATTACCTCATCACCACATCCCACCTTCTGCAACTCCCACTGGCAAACCTCAGGTCCAGAACAGCAGTGAGTGACTCAGTGCCAGGCACACTCACAGAGGGAGAGGAGCTGAGGTTTCCAGTATTGCTCAGCAGCTTGGAAAGCCAACAGGGAGGATCCATCACCCCCCCCCAGCCAGAAGATTTGGTTGGGATGCTCCTGGGCTTTTCCCATCTGAGGCAGACAGCTCCTGGGGAGGCTGGTGTTTGCCACGTGGTTGCTCCATATGCTGCTTGGGCTGACCTCTGCTTCCCAAACACTCTGCTGGCTTTAATGGATGTGCAGATGCTGTTGTGGCTGCTGGGCTAGGCTGGGACCAGGAGCTGCCTGAGCTGGGGTTTGTGGCAAAGCAGAGGGGTGTAATCAGGGAGGAGGAGAGCAGATGAAAGAGTGATGGTTGAAGGAGAGGCAAGAGCCTCCAGCAGACTTCCCTAGCTACTGCAAGTCACATCAGCCAGCCTCAGGCAACCCCCCTGCCTGTTTTCCTCTGTTTCTCTTGTTTTTATCCTCCTCATTGCTGATGCAAGTTTAGCAGTGCTGTCTCAAGAGCTGCTAGAGCAAGGATGCTAGGGCTGGAGCCCCCTCAAATCCTGGCATAAGGCAATAATCTTCCAAATTCTTGAAGCTCCCTTCCTCTCTGAGCCCCAGGTGCTTTATAAGAGGTCCTACATACCCAGCTAAGCTTACAGCTGCTTGAGGGGGTGCATCTGTGTGTGTCTGAGAGGGAGAAAGCAGCTGCTAAAATCAAGTCGTGGTTAAAATGTGAGGTTTGCAGGGATGCTGTCAGATATGAAGATCAGGCCTGGCTTTGTCTGCTGACAATGAAAGCATCCTGGCAGCTCAGCAGCCTGGTCACGCCAAGGTATGTCCCCCTGGAAAAGCTCTGCCCTTGTAGTCTGGCCTGTTCCCTTGGTAAGGATCAGCACACTCCATAAGACTTCCTCGAGGTTTTCTCACTCAAACCCCAGTAAGATGCCAGCTGGAGAGTGTCTGTTGGGTGGGAGGGCTGCCCAGGGCTGGTGGCTCTGCTTGTAGGGACTGTTCATGGATGGATGGGAAGAGGTGATGCCTGGGATGTTTTCCTGGGGCAGCTGAAAATACCTGACTGTCGTGTGTGTGTGTGTGTGTGTGTGTGTGTTTACACAGGCATGTGGGGCTGAGTGTGCATCTCTGCTGCTGCACACCTTCCACATGTCCCTGTGTCCTATGTGAACATGTCTGGTGTTCAGATTGTGTGAGGGGCAGCATGAATCTCCTGCAGGTTTTGGAGTGGCTCTGGTTTTGGCTGAGTTGATTGCATCCCAGGAGTACAAGCAGTCAAGTGCACTGAGATTATTGTAGTGGCTTCTTGGAAGTGAAGAGTTGAAGAGGGGAAAAGTAGATTTTGGCAGCATTGCCTTTGGCTTAAGAGTTTGTGATCCCCTTGGACTCTTCACGTTGCCTTGTGTTCCTTCAACTTCCTTGCCTGCTAGACCAAAACCACTCTGAGATTCATCCAGGTGAACATTCTGTCTCAGCAGCTAGAAATGCATTTTGTACCCCACGTGGGGATTTAGGCCTCTTGTTTTTCTCTTGCCTGGTTTCCTGAGAGTCCCCAAAGGAGTACCTTAATGTCTGGAGAATTATATATGTGAAAAAGCCCATCTTATTGCACATACAAAACAGAGGTGGGGCTCTCTTCTGCTCTGCCATCCTCAGCAGTACCTGCAGAAGCAGGTAGGTACCTAGGTGGCCCATTTGCAGGGTCTTTACTCAGATGGACCTTGAACAGTTGAGAGCAGAACCAAACCAAGAGCCTTTCCTTTTGCTGACTCAGTAGGTTTTTCCCTGTGGCCTCTGGATTGTAGCTGAGCTAATCCAGTTTCATTTGTAATGGAGACTAAGTCCCAAGGGATCCTGTTATTCAAATTTTCTTTTTCAGGCAAAGCTGCTGCCTCTGGATGTGCCAGGGCAAGAAGTGGGGTGGGTATGGGGGTGTGTGTGCACGTGGTGGGACAGCAAGGAGCAGGGCATGTCTGAGCAGAGGTGCCTTGAGTGTTATCTGTTAATTCCACCTCTTACAATGATCTCTGGGCAGAGACATGTCGTTGGTGATTTTATTACAAAATAAGATTTATCACTGTTGGACAAAACCCTGCATGCACGAGGGCTGTCCCTGGATCTCTTGCTTACTGAGCATAGTCTGAGGCTGAAGGAGCTGGGTGAGGGAAGATCTGGGATTCCCCTGCCTTTGGTCTTGGTCTCCCCCTTGGAATTGGAAAATTCCAACAGGCGAAGCACAGCTTGAATGTGCAGAGGAGCAGTTGCACAGAGGAATGGTGGAAAACACATTGAGATGGAATTATCTCTCAATGAGTGTTTGTCATGGGGATAAACTGCTTGTATTGGCCAGGATTTTGTTTCTGCCATCTGATGGCCTTTGTGACCTAAGTTGGAAACACTGGGCAATGTCTTGAGAGAGATTTGCTCGTGCTGCTTCTGTGCAACCTCCTAGCCCTTTGGCAACTGCAGAATTAGCCTGCACACTTTGGCAGTGTGAAGGAAAGCATCTTAATACGTTCTGTAGCTTCTATTAATGCAGCTGGGCAGCTGAAAGTCAGTGAGCAGACAGCTTTGGGCAGCCAGCTTGCTCTCCACATGTTATCATCAACCACTGGTCAACCATTTGAGATCCAGCTCTCCCATCTATGTAAGAGAGGATCATCATGTGATATTGGGATGTGCTGAATTTTTTAGACAGCTGTTGTCATCTCTTCTTATCACAGTTCCCTTGTTTTCAAGCTTTTCAGCCCTCCAGGAATTCAGATCTTTGCTATACATGTTTGGCTACTAGTGCAGTCAGTTCCCCTAACTGGGAAAATTTGCTGTTTGCTAACAAAAGACCCAGTGTGGAGCTCCCATTATCAAAACCAACTATCAATAGCTTTCTCTGGACTTTATGCCTCCTGTCACTCACAATTTGGACTTCTGTGTTTTGGAGAAATGAGGCTTTTGAATGAAGTGAAATGTGAAGCCCAAAGTGTAATTTATAGAGGATGCAACTGGGAAGGTCCCATCAGGACAAAGACTTAGGGATGAGGACTGGTTTGAGTAGGAGTGTGCACTGGGTCTCCCAGACTACCATGCACTAGGTATGTTGGAGTCTTTCACTCAAAACAGCTCACTTCTGAACTTTGGAGGTCCAGCCCATCTGAAGTGCTCAGCACAATATAGTGGCATTTTGCACTGGGTCTTCTGAGTGAATTTAAACTTGAAACTTGAAGGATGTTTGAAGATCAAACCCCAGAGAGATTGTTTTCAGATAGCTTGGGGAACAAGGAGCACTGAGATTTGCAGCTAAGCAAGGAAAGCAAGACAGCTATTAATCAGAAACAGGCATTTAATATAATCATAGAATAATTCAGGTTTGAAGAGACCACAGGAGGTCTTTGATCCAGCCCCCTACTCAAAGCAGGGTCAGCTACAAAACCAGCCCACATTCCTCTTGTTGTGGAAACCAGTGAGCCCTCTGAGGCTCTTGCATCTCAGGCTTGGACCAGTGTTCTGTAAGAGCTGACAGAATTCACAGACCTTGATTGCAGTGCATCTCATTTCTAGTCCTTCTCCCCCAGCTGCCTGTGTTTTTTGTAACAAGCTTTGAAGTTTCTTGAGTCATTGTCCCTGCAGCACTTGCATTATCCATATCTTTCCCATCTTCCAGGCACTGTGGGCCTCATTTTCCAGTCCCTCCTAGTGCATTTAAATAAGAGGAGGGGTTGGTGCACATGGAAGGATGCTCACTACAGCCTCTCATTCTCACTGCCTCATGTCTTTTCCAGGATAGTCTGTTGTGTCAGTAGCAAATCTGTGTTTCACATCTGTGTGGTCATGCTGCAGGGCTGCTGAGGTGACTGGGGACCTTCATCCATGTGAGTAACAAGTGAGAATCTGTGCTGCTGCCACTGAAATGTTTGGTGGTCCCAGGTCATTCTTGGTGAGACAGCAGTGAGGGGAGTTCATTCATCTCCTCTTTGAGGCTTCTTCACCTAAGAGGGATGCACTAAACTGCTGTGCTCACCAACACCTGAACCACCCTGTGTGACTTGTGCAGACCTCCCTGGGGAGAAGAGAGGTTTCCAAGAGCCAAGCTCTCAACCCAGCCTTGGACATTTTTTATTGTGAGGATGGTGAGGCACTGCAACAGGTTGGCCAGAGGTTGTGGATGACCCTTGGAAGTATTCAAGGGCAGGTTGGATGGAGCTTTGAGCAGCCTGATCTAGTGGAAAGTGTCCCTGCCAATGGCAGGAGGGTTGGAACTAGGTGATTTTTAAGCCTCCTCTATGTTTGTGAGGCAGCCTGCAGTGCTGCTCTGCCCTCCAAGCCCTGCCTAGTCTTTCTCTGAAGCTAGAGGTGGTGGGTCAAGTTAGTCAGGATCTGAAGGTACCATGGTTTTGTGTTTCAAGGAGCTGCCTGGAGAAAAGGCAGACTGAGGGGCTGTAATTAAAAATGCTGCTGGTAGGAGATGCTGGGGCAGGGTGAAGAGCTGTTTCTTCAGGAGCAGGCTTGGCTGGGATATGGATGATGGATACTGCAGGGAAATGGCAAATGTGACTGTGCTTATTGTCTAGTGGTGGGTTTGCAGTGCCAGTCCTCCCCACCCCTTTTCCTTTTCCTTGTCTGAGAAGGGTTAGAGCAACTCTTGGGAAAGAGTTGAAGAATGAGCCAGGTTGTATGAGGAGCTGATGGAAATGTCTAGGCAGGTGTTTTGAATGCAGGGCTAAGTGGCTGTGTTACTCTTTTTTTTTTTTCTGGAGGGCAAAGCTAGTTCCATCTGAAAGAGCTGTGCTTGGAGTGTGAGTTATGGCACCTGTCTGCACAGCAAGCAGAAATGATTCCTGAGCTCTGTTCTCAACTCAGAGGTGTCTGCAGGGCAAAGGAGATCAGCAGCACAGGTACCAGGAGAGCCCAGAGGACCTTGGTATCTCAGAGCTGAGCTCCTGGCGGTGGGGATGACTTTGGACTGTTGCAGCAAACACCATGGTATATAATATGAAATTTCCTACTGCTGTGTTTTCTTACTCTGAGTTGTTCCTTGTCCCAGCACTGCTAGGTAGAAAAGCATCTGCATAAAACAGGCATTGTTCTGAGAACAGAACAGTCTGAGGAGCTCAGCCAGGAGCAGGCACAGCCTTCATCCCACCTGTTCCTTCCCTGGAGAACACCTTTATTTTGCTCTGACTAACATTTTGCTTGCCAAAAATTGCTGTTGCAGAGACAAAAAAAGACCTGAAAACTGTTTCTCCCCCCTATCCAAGTGATAGATTTCCTTCACCTAAGTTACTTTGGCTTTGTTTCCCTGTGAGACAGTTTTGATTTCATTTGGAAATTCCCCACCCACCCTCCCATTGCATTTTGCCAAGAAAAATGCATGCACAAAACAGTTCTGGGGCGACCTGAAATGAGCCTGCCCTCCTTCTTTTGCCAGTTGCTCCACTATTTGCATCCTGGCCCTGTTCTTAGCAGCCTGGTGGAGAGACACTGTGCATTGTATCTGCTGATGAGGACTGCTCTGTAAGCACCGAGGGGACCTTCTTTTCATGGGAATTTGCTTCAGCAGCCTGTTCCCCCCATAAGGACAGGTTTGTTGCTGGGATGGGAGAGTTAGGAGAGCCCTTGGGCTTTCCCTCTTCGTTGTGTAGACCAGGGCACTGAAGCAACAAAGCAAGAGAGTGCCCCAGAGCTGGCACTGGGGAGAAGGGGCCTGGCCTGGTGCTCTGGTCCCAGAGCTGTGAAGCTCTTGGCTGAGACACAGTGACTTTGTCTGAAGCATCTCCTGTACATAAGGACATGGAATAGGGCAAGCAGAACATGTACAGCCTTTGGAGCAAGGTTTTACCTCTGTTAATATTCCACAGTGGGTTAGTTTGGGTTGAGAAGCAGCCACTGGTTAGTCAGCCCAGAGCTGAGATGCTGTCTATGCATCAGTTCCACGTGTCTCTCTCCAGCCTCCAGTCTCTCTCATTCCCTGGGGAAAAGGCAGAGCCAGCACTGCCAGGGCTAATTATTCCTCCAGACAGAAGACATGTGATAAAATATTAACCTTTTTCAAAAACAGAGCCCCAGTTAATTAGTTCCACTCTGGTGACACATTCACCCAGAGATAAAAGCTTGTTCCCCAGATACCTGTCTGTGGTGTGGTGATCTTCCTGCATGTCCCTGTCACCACGGGGGGACAGGGAGGAGGGAGAGCTGGGAGTTTAATAAAGGGAAGGGACCTGCCATTCTTCTGCACCCTGAGGACAAACTGCTCCATTTCAAGGTGAGTGATGTCTGGGCACAAGCACCACTTCTATCACTGGAGAGACTGAAGCTGGAAATGGAGATGGAGCAAGTGGTGGGGTCCACTCTGCTCCCCACACCTGGTGTTGTTGACACCCCGTCTCTGGAGCCTGAATTTGGGGGCTCTGCAGATGAACAGGGCTCAGCAGAGCTGAGTGAGTACCTGTGTTTCAGTTCTTTGGTTGTTTAAGAAAAAGAAAAGCCAGGAGATAGCAATTTCAGGATGAAAAAGAAGCAAAGCTCTCAGTGAATCTAAAAGTAAAAATAGAGGAAAACTTGAGGCCAAAGGGATCTGTTTTTCTCATCCTGAAAAGGAAGAAAAATTCATGTAGATCTCAGATGCTTTTGACACTTCTAGTCATCTAAAAATGACAGGCTGTATTTAAAAGCAAGTGATTTTTGAGTATCAGATGAAAACTACACATTGGGCTCCTCTGAAACAAATGAAGTGCTGGAGTGGAAGTGATGCTGTGACATGAGTCAGTGGCTGCAGCAACCACGGGTGGGAGGATGTGGTATCTCCATGGCAGTCACTGTGCCAGGGAGAGTATCCATGGAGGCATGGGGTCTCCTCTTGAAATTCCATGTGCCTCCTCTCCTGTGATGCACAGGGAAGATCCTGAGGGTTTTATAGGGAAGAGAAAGCCTTGCTTGTCCTTCACAGGGAGCAGTGTGGTGCCTGGAGCATCACGTGGGGTTGTGATCCAAGTGCAGGGCCCAGCACTTGTTGAACCTCAGCCAAGCTGTTGGCCTTGGCCCATTGATCCAGCCTGTCCAGATCCCTGTGTAGAGCAAGATCAACACTCCCACCAAACTTGGTGCCTGCAAGCTTACTGAGTGTGCCTTGATCCACTCATCCACAGGCTGCCCAGGGGGGTTGTGGAGTCTCCATCTCTGGAGACACTTAAGACCCGCCTGGATCTGTTCCTGAGAGACTTGGTCTAAGTGATCCTGCTCAGGCAGGGGGGTTGGACTAGATGATCTTCTAGGTCCCTTCCAGCCCCTAATTTCTGTGATTCTGTGATTCTGTGATTGATAAGGATACTGAATGGGAGTGGTCCCAGCACTGAGCCCTTCAGAACACCCCCTGTGCCTGGCCATCAACTGGACTTCAGTCACCACTCTCTGAGCCTGGCCATCCAGCAGTGTTTGATCCAGCAGAGTGCACACGATCCAAGCCAGGAGCAGCCAGGAGAATGCTGTGGGAAACAAGTGTCAAGAGCTTTACTCAAGTCCAGGTAGAAACATCCACAGGCTTTCTCTCACCTACTGAGTGACCCTGTCAGAGAAGGAGATCAAGTTAGTCAAGCAGGACCTGCCTTTCATAAACCCATGGGCTGACTGGGCCTGAGCACCTGGTTGTCCTGTGTGTGCCTTGTGATGGCACTTGAGATAATCTGCTCCATCACCTTCCCTGGCACAGAGGTCAGACAGGCCTGCAGCTCCACAGATCCTCCTTCCAGCCCTTCTTGTATGTGGGCATCACATTTACTAAATTCCAGTCCCCTGGGACCCTCCCCAGTTAGCCAGTCCTGCTGGTAAATGATGGAAAGTATCTTGGTGAGCAATTGCACCAGCTCCCTCAGCCCTGTTGGGTGGGTCCCCTCTGGCTCCATAGACTTGTGTGCATCTAAGTGTTGTAGTAGCTCACTGAGTATTTCCTCTTGGATTATGGAAACTTCATTCTGCTCCCTGCCTTCCAACTCCAGGAGCTGGGCATTCAGAGAACTTACTGAGGCAGGGAAGGCATTCAGTATCAGCTTTTTCCTCATCTTTGGTCACTCTATTTCTCCCTGCATCCAATAGAGGGTGAAGAGTCTCCTTGGTCTTCTTTTTGCTGTTAATATAGAACCATTTTTTATGGCAGTAGCCAGATTAAGGTTCAGTTGGGCTTTGGCCTTCCTAATTATCTCTCATCAAATCTTTGTAGTCTTCCTCACAATGGCCATTGCTTCATCACCAAGTGCTTCAGCATTGCCAGGGAGCCATTGATCACTCCCTGCTGGAGCCATCCTCTGCCTTTGACTGCTGTAACGTATTGACCACTTGTCTTACAGTTATTACGTGCCATCGATTACTTTGATAACTTGCTCCAAGTAATTCTGATGGAATGAAGTTGTTTCACTTTTGCTCTTGTCTCAGTATTTCTATTGACCCAGTATGTTTGTGTAGGCTGCAGTCGAGCTCCAGTATGAGTAAGCAATGGAACTCATTCTCCAAGGCTCACTACTATTGATAATTAAAGCCATGAGACAGTTTCTTCCATCAAACTCTTGTTTGTATTTCCAGCTACCCAGCTCCTTCAAGTCCTGCTCCATCAACTGTAGCAAGAGGCCTATCACAGGCAATATTTCATGGCCATTTGGGTGGTTTTTTGCTCCAAGAGCTGCAGATCCTTGCATGCCTCAAGTGGTTTTGAGCTATTGGAGTTGGGTTTGTGCTTCTCCAGTTGTGGCTAAGGAGGTGTGGTGGGGATGGGGACATTGCCAGGAAGCTCTGATGAGAAAGAATCCCCCTTAGTGAATCTTTGCATCTCTGATTCTAACCCTCTGAAACACAATTTCAGGTTGTCCTGTCTTCTGAAGTTCTTTCATAAAGGATTGGTGGCTTTCCAGGAAGATGCAAGGTGGCTAGATTTTGTTTTTATTCTCACCAGGTGATGTCAGCTCTGATATTTCAGTAAAAGTGGCATCAGAAATTTGGCCACAGTTTAAAATTCTGATGAAAACAAAGAAGGTTCTTTTTGTTAGTTTGTTTTCTTTCTCTTCTGACTTTTGTTGGCTCCTTTTTGCCTCAGTTCTGAGGAAGGAAGGGTGAGGAGAGTCAAGAAGCAAGCCAGACCCTGAGTCTGTGTGGAGGGCTCTGGAAGTCTGAATTATTCATGAGCTGCTTTGAAAATCAAGACACACAATCTGGTTTAACTTGTTTTTAAATGCAGTCTGCTATTCTCTCCTTCCTTTTTAGTAGGTTCTCTTTCTTTTTTTTTTTCTTTCTTTTTTTTCCCCCTCCCCTTTTCCAAAGACAGAAATCCAGTGAATTTTTAATAAATTATAAATGCATCATCTCATCAGTTTTTGAGGTTCTCAGGCAGCAGCACATCATGTGCACAGAAGGTTATTTTTGCCTTCTTGCATCTCCCCCTTTCTTCAAATTTAGCTGTTTGATTAATTTTTAAGATATCTATCTTGCAGGGAAAAGAAAGAAAGACACTGAAAGAGGCAGTGAGATAGAGGAAACACTAATTGTGCACTAGCCAAATATAGCACCATTTCAGTTTCCAGAAGCTGCATAGAAAAATGTCCTTCTTGGTCAACTGAAGAAGGCTGACCTCAGGACAACCTGCAGCAGAGCTGGATGTGGCTTTGAGGGACATGGTTTAGGGGTGAACTTTGTAGAGTAGGGTTAATGGTTGGACTGGGTGATCCCAAGGGGCTTTTCCAACCTGAATGATTCTCCTGTCTTTGGGAGGGCTGTTCATTTTTGCCTGTTTTCTAGTATTTTTTATGGTAGCATGTGCTGGGAAGGGGAGAGGTGGGAACTTGGACAGGTGGAACTGGTTCAGTGCCCTGGCAGTTTTTCCCTGAAGGTCTTCCTTACAGTTCTATCCAATTATGCCTAGTTAAAGCTTGCTAAATAATTCCCTGTCAGCTCTGATGCTAACCACCACTGAATATTTGTGGCAGATGTGCCTTCTCACCCTCATCCAAGCCCTTGCAAACTCCCAAGCTGTCTGCTCAACTGGGGATTCCTCCCTTTCCACCACCACCTCTGTTTCTTCCAGCCCCAGCAGCCACTGAGGCTGTTGCATGCCAGCTGAGGGTTTTTCAGTCCCTTTATGGGAATGCAAAGCTGAGACACATGGCAGTCCAGCACACAGAAATCATACTGACCTTTCTCGAGGGTATTTTTCACTTTGGCAAGCTGAACTTGAGCTGGCATCCCCTGAGCTGGCATCCCCTTCAATCACATGGCATCACCAGCTGACATCTGACTCCTTGTGCTGCCTTCTTTCCTTTTAGCATGGCTGCTTTCCAGGGTCCTCTGCCTTCCAGCTGATTTTTCAGCCTTCCTTGGCTCTAGGCCTTCTGGTGTTTTGGTAGCATCAACCTGCCCCTAGTCACAGCCAGCAGGACTAGGGTAGATGCAAGAGGGTCTGTATCTGGTGGCAATTCCCACAGCCACTGGGTCTTCCTATTGTACTGTGAAGGTCACATGGGTGCTCTGAGCTGTGACATCCACACTCAAATTCTGGTGTGCCCTGGTGGAGTCCTCAGCACTTGGCATTGTGGAGGAACCCCCAGAGCTTTCTCAGTAGGTCTTTGTCCCAAACTCAACCCCAAGTGGAGGATGTGCAAGCAGCACATGGCCCCAGCTGCCAGCACAGTGCATGGTGCTGCTGGAGATGTGCCATGGTCCATTTGGCAGCCTCCTCCTGATAGAAGGGGTGCAAAGTGTACCCACAGAAGGAGGAGGAGATGCTGGCATATCTTGGGAAGACAACGTAGGATTTTGAAGGTCTTTTAAAGCTGAGTGACAGAATATTTTGAGGTAGTGTGCAGGAAGGGTGGCCTGAGGAGAGCCAAGAACCCAGGATGGTGATGGGGGATGAATATCATGAAGAAGGCCACTGATCCCTCTGTGTGCTCTGGTTATGCAGATATGGAATTGTCACATCCCATTTACACTGTTCCACAAGACTGATGTGTTGACTGGAATGTGAACAGTGATTCTTGGATTTTCCACTTCTGGAGGTCATGAAGTAATGATTTTTTTTTGTAGGGTACTCTGCATTCAGATTCAGACACAAGTCACTGGGCTTAATGTAAGGATAACTGAGAAATTCAAAGATAATGGGGGAAAATGCCAGAGACTGTGTTCCCCAGAGGTCAGGTGAGACCATTGTGAATTGCAACATGTCCAGGGTCCCTGGTTTTAGAGTATTTTAGTAGAAGTCCTCTGTAATTTTGCTTCAGCCTAAAGACAGAGTTTAGTCACAGTGGTTTCCCACTGGCTGGGGGGGCTATGCCACCCTGAGAAGTTGTCTTGAGAGGTATGACCAAGGTACTCTCATGTCCTGCATCCTGCAGCCCAGGCATATTTTGCTACTGGTGGAGGCAAAGCGACTGGTGCTCCAGTCTCATCCTTCCTGCTGGTGACTGCTTGCTTGTTTACAGGGGTGGCTTCCTCCCTCCCTAGGGCAGTAATTTTCATTTTTCTCTGAGGGATTAATTTTTCACACCTAGTTGGTTGTCAAGGCTTAACTGCAGGGTCTTGGAACTTAACTTTGGTGTCCTGGAATTGCAGTGACTACACAAAGGATGCCCAGCTGCAATCCTTAGGTGAAACAGTTCATACCAGAGAGGGCTGAGCTGGTTTTCATGGGATAGAAAAAAGCTAAGAGAAAGTTCTTTTCTTTCCTGAAGTGCCAACCATTTCCAGCAGCAGGCTGACTGTTGTCCTTTTGGTAAGGTATAAATGTGTTTGCAGCTTCTTTGGTCTTTCTCCTACACTTTCTGTGCACATGTTCTCATTTGAAAGAGCCATGAAGTTTGGAGAGTTAGTCAGACTTCAGGAACGTCATCTGAAACCCCAAGTGCTTGTAGGTGGGATTATGAGTGGTGATGTGAGCCTCCAGTGGTTCTCATGGCAGATCCCTGTCCTCTGGGTCAATGTGAGAGGGAGAGCCCCGTGACTTCACAGTGTGGAAACAAACCCAAATGCTCATGGCTTAGATATGTGGTGACGAGACTGCTCTCCAATGTGTTTCCAAGGAGAAAAGAGGAGCCAGGAGGGAGTTGAAAGAAGGTGTAGCTCTGTCTGATGCAGCTGGCTGTTTGAAATAAATATGCAGAGAGCGCTTTGGAAGTGGTGAGCTGTGTTGAGGGAGAGTTTGAACTTCATGGAAAATGTTAAAAATTCAAAGCAGAGCTGTTGGCAAGTGATGGCCATTAAAGCAGAAAAGAGGAATGAGCAGAAGCCTGGCAGGGGAAGTAGGATGAGGATAATTTCTTGAAGGAAGTTAACGAGGCACAGGAGAGGCTGAACGTGAGAGGTGGGTTTTGGGAGACACAGTGCAGCTCTGTGGGCACAATAAGGAGTGGATTGAGATGAGAACTAAGAAGTTTTTTTCCCATGAGAGTGATGGACACTGGGACAGGGTGTCCAAGGAAGTGGTTGAGTTCCATCCCTGGAGACATTCCGGGTGGTGCTTGAGGAGTCTCTGAGCACCCTGCTCTAGTTGCAGATGTCCTTCTTCACAGCAGAGGGTTGGACTAGATGAGCTCTAGAGGTCCCTTTCAACCCAGACATTTCTATGGTTCCATGGATATGATGGATGTCAAGAAGAAAACACACTCGGGGAGCTCAGGGATAAACCAGGAGTGGCTAAGGTCCATTTCTTTTCACACTCTTAGTCTTTTTCAGGAGGGTTTTGCAATTCCTGCAATGGGTGCAGAGCTCCATCCATCTTCCCCCTGTCCCCACAAGCAGGTACACCAGAATTTATTCCTGAGATGTTAATTGTGTATTGAGAACACACAGGTGGATGTACTTGTCCTTCCACCATGATGGGAGTGCAGTGGGCAGCCAGTCTGCGTTGGGATTATCCAAGGGTAATTCTTAAGGTGTCTGTAGCCAGAATGCCCCTTTTATTTCCTGATTCTGAAATTATCTCAGACTGAATGGGAAATAACTTTGAAACAGAAAAGTGAAACCTCATAAAATTTCAGTTTGACTTCTGGATTTGCAGGAAGAAATAATATTTTTTTTCTGTGACTGAATGCCCTCTCTAGGGTTTTTAGGGCAGGCCAACCTTGCTTCTGTCTTCTTTAGGCTGCCCAAATACTGCGAGCTGGTGGAGCAGCCCATGTTGCAGGCGGTGCAGCCTGGAAGTGTTCCTGCTGGCACTTGCTGTGCTAAAATTGTTCCTCTGTCCTGTTGCAAGGTTTCAAAGCACAACAGTTTAAGTTACATCAGCCAGTGAGTTTCAACACACTGCAAATAAAAGCAATGCAGTTAAAAGGTTTTTTTTTAACTTAAAAAAATAATCTAAAAAAGCCCCAAACCCTCAAACTCCCATTGGTTTGTTGAAAATGTTATGGGTGTTGTTTTTGTTGTTTCTTGTTTTCTTGTTGGCAACTGGATGACCATAAGCAACATGACCATAAATACCATAAGCAGCACAAAACGTTTATCCAGTGACAGCCTGAGGTAGCACAGGCAGCTCTTAGTGGGTTTATTTTCATTATTACAGCAATTTTAGGGCTGCATGGTGCAATTTTCACTTGCAGTGAGGTATTAAATTGAAATTACCCCAGATGTAATTGTCACACAAAATAATTCTGGACATGCTGGATTTAATGCTTTTCCAAGCTGTGGTTTTTATTATCCAAGCAAGTGCCAAAAAAACACTTGTAGTCAACAACTTAAACTGAAATCTGCCTTCTGGGTAGCCAGGATGTTTAGCTGCAGTTACACTGGAGGAGAATGGGGAAAAATAAAAAGGGACCAAGTGGAGGAAACTTTGGGAGGGCTCCCGAAAGAAGGGCCTAGGATTAAAATCTTGGGCAGGAGCAGAGTTGGGGCCATACAGGGACACCAGAGGAGTCTTGATAGATGCAGCAGCTCAGCCTAACCCTTCTGAGGCTGGTTTTTTGGGCAGGTGAGCCCCACCTGAGCTGTAGTGCTGCTCAGGGAGGCAGTGTGAGGCTGGGGGTGCTACCAGGCCTCTGCCCACTCCATAGCAACAGTGCAGGCCTCGGTCCTGTCTTTGGGATGCCTCATTAGACAGAATTGAGTCACAGAGCCGGCGACAAGGCTCTGGAGGTGCTCATATGTGACATTTCAGTGTTTCCCACGTGCACATTGTCTGGTTAGGCTGAGTTGGTACACAGACATCAGGAGTTTTAAAAGCAAGTTGTTGTCATGCAAGAGGAGCCTTCATCGCTCCGCTGGCAGGCTCAGCCAGCCAGCAGCATCCCCGGCCCTCCCACGGGTGGGTGATACAGCACACATCAGCTGCAGCTTTATTTATTAGCTCCTTAACTATTGTGATAACGTAAGTCAAGTATTAGTGACTGTGTTTTCCACCTTTATTCACTTTTTTTTTCCAGAAATAGCTTGTTCCTTGTTTGCGCCGCAGAACCCCTCCTGGTGCGGCGCTGGAAGTGGGTGGATGGACACGCATCTGGGAATGGTTAGGAGATAATTGTGTATAAATAGCACAGGAGAGCAACTGTTTTAGTCTGTTCCAGCAGCTCCACAAAGCAAGTGAGAGCTAAGCCTGAGTGTGGTAAAAAAAGCCACCCAGCAGCAGAAGCAACAGCTTCTCTCTCATCATATCAGGTTGGGAAAGCTCAGTTGAAGTTGGTTACTGGATGATGATGACCCAGATTAACAGGTCAGGGCATGACCTGGTGCTGTTTAGGAATTCAGAAATCCTCTGGTTTTAGCATCTCTGAGGTGTAACTTTGATGAATGAGGATCTTGTGACATGGGGCAATGTCACTGAATTTTCTCCTACGTGCAGAGTGGCCATGCAACTTTAGTGTCCTTTGAGAATGGACTTAGAGTTAGAAGCAGTCAACTGATGAATTTTGTGGGTTGATGCCTATGCTGAAAGAATAAGGTAATAGTAAGAAATCTGCTTTTCTCAAGTTGAGTTAGGATTTGGGAAAGGTTTTGATGAGAGAAGGCAGGATCTGATTTAGTGTGAGCTTGGACACTTCTTGTCCCACTCAAGATGTCATTATTTTCTCAGCTTTGGAATTGTTTCACCTGTTGCACACACTTTTTTTTTTCTCCCTTTCATTTAGGTTACTTTGTAAATAATCAGAAACACAATTCCAAAATGAAAAGGTAAAAAAACCTCATGAAGAAGAATATCTCAAGCATTTTGGCATTTCTGAGCTGTAACACGCTGTGCTGGTAACATAAACCAGCAATATTTGGCTCCTGTTACTTGCTTTCTCCTTCCCATCCCCACCTCAGTTTTTCCATCTTTTTAATTCCTATTGCAGATACTGTGGTCCAGAACTTTAGAGGAGCAAATTGATGGTTTGTTGGTGGTTGCTCATTCCTTTTTCCTGCTCAGTTTGAGGATGGTAGGAGTAGCAGCACTGGGGCAGTGACAGAAGAGCAGGCGAGTGGAAGGGACACAATGGCTTCTCAGGATGGGCATGGGGTGCCCTTTTGCCATCAGAAATGTCTGATCCCATCATGCTAATGTCAGCAAGGAGCATCTTTGCTGGAGGTGGCATTGCCCTAATAGGTATAAAAAGGAAGGGGCTTCATCTTCCCACTACCTGTTGGTGGGGGAGGCTGGTGGCACCTGGATGGTGTTAAAGAAATGGTTAAAGAAAAAGGCTGTAAGCTGGGTGCCTCATCTCCTCCTGTTAATGACAGTTGAGCTCTTTTTACTGCTTTCATCCTCAGTGACTTCCTTGGCAGCTTCTGGACTCCTTCTGAAATGATTCACACAGAAAAAACTCTTCTTATTTTTTTTTTTTATAGTGTCTGGAGGACCATCTACTGATGGACTCTGCTGCCTTCATTAATGAAGTGAGCTCCCTCTTTGAATTCCAGTGCCTGAACAGCCTTTTCCTCTTTCTCTCTCCCCAGGTGTACAACTTTGCACTATAGCCAAGACCTCCCACCAACCAGCATCATCATCACCTTTCACAATGAGGCCAGGTCAACCCTGCTAAGGACTATTAGGAGGTAAGAGCTTCTGGAAATGCTTCTCTTTATAGATGCTCTTAAAAAGGGGTAAGTGGGATAGAGGTTTTCATGGATAAAGGCAAAATCTGTTTGCACTCATCATAACAATGGGACTAGACCTACCAGCTATGGTCTCAAACAATTACTGGGAGAAATTAACTTGAAAGCTGGTGTCTGAGAAGTAGGTTTTACAGTGGGATGCTCAGAAAAGGCAGTAGCTGTTCCCTTTGTAGGGTCTAGCATGAGGTGCTCTTGGGGGAGTGGCAGAAGATGAGACAGATCCCGTGATAAGATGTTTTATATCCAGCTGGGTATCAGTGCTTAGCTGTATTTTGTCCCAGTTCTCTAGGGAGAGCTTTTATTCCACAGATGTTTGCTCTGGTGCTGCTTTTTGAGCTTCTCCTACTGAGTGCCAGAAAGGCTTGCTAATTGAGAAGCCCTAATGGTGCACACACAGGCTAGATTTTCAGGGCTGGTTTCTGCACTCCTCTGGATCCATGGTGGAGTGCTCTGGGCGTGTGGCCATTCCTTCATTTCTCACTTTGTTCTTGGCTCTGTTTTGCTGTAGTGGGTAGACTAAAGGCTTCATTTTCACTTCAGGCTTTTGAAATCAGTGTTTAATCCCAATGTGTGCCTCGAATCTGCAGGTTTTCTGGTGGGAAGATTTAATGAGGTGTGTCCAGCACACTTTCAAGGGGTCTAGCTTCAGGTCTTGGCTTGTGGGATCCTCTGTAGTGAGCTTACTCTGTGCCAGTAAGTGTTTTCCAGCTGTCTCATGCCCTCATAGTGAAGGGTTGTGCCCTGCTGCCAGCCTTACCAGTTAAACCCTGGCATCCCCAGGATGGTTGGTACTGGATTGCTGGCTGGGTGGGGGTAGGGAGAGGCCTCAGCTGTGCCCTGTTCCACCCTCACGTCCTCACTGGGCTCTGAGAACATCATCCTTCCTTGAGTGAATGCACCCAGTGCCACAAGTGAGTTTGACAGTCCTGAAATTGAATTCCTGCTTCGCTTTATGGTTTCGTGCCCAATCCCATCTCCTTCACTTCACTCTCAATATGAAATCTATCACTGCTTTCTCTCTCTAGGGTGTGTGGATTTTGGGTGTGTGCAGCCCTGACACTTGGTGCCACCCCCTTGATCCTGAAGCTTCTCTTTTTATCTTCACAGTGCCTTGGATAGGTTGGCCATTCTCCAGAACCTGTTGTAACAGAGGTGGCAAAGCCAAGTGCAGCCCTCTAACCCCTGAGATATATGAGATGCTTATATAAATTGCAGGAGTGGTCTTTAATCTCATTTCACCCCATTATGGATGTCCTGGCAGGTATGATCATGAGTGATGTTGCCACATGGGAGATGTTAGGTCCCTAATACAGCTCTTATGTGTGGATCCCCTATATCTGGCTTTGTTACAGAACTGTTCCTTGCAGAGATGGCAGGGTTAGAAATGCAGGCAGTTTGAATTTTTTCTTCTTCCTCTAGGATCCTATACTCTGATGTTTGTGATTTCCAGCTATAAAAATACTTTCTTCCCTGTTTCTCTTCTTTACTTGATTGGTTGGCTTTGTTGCCTTCCTCACCAGTCTGCCTGTGATTTCCACCACAAGCTCTGAGCCTGTGCACTGCTCCTCCCTGCTCACATGCCTTGGCCATTTCAGCTCTCATCTTTTGTCTGTGGGGAAGATTTTCCTCACCTCTGGAGCCCTTTATGAGCCCTCTTTCCTATAGGCTGATCTCCAAGCAATGCCAGTGTCCCATGGAGCATCCCACAGAGGCAAAACTAGGCAGTGAGGAACCACTATGATGACAGCCTTGGGTCCCTATCTCCCCTGCCTTTCCCTGGGCTGAGATCCTGAGCTGACCCCTTCCTTTCTCTGACCCCCATGGTCTGGAGGTGGCCTACAAGCATCAGGGTTCACTATTTTCCTTCTGGATGCAGCACTTAGAAGTTTGCTTTGAACCAACTGGCCCTAGGGGTACCAACCTTTGGTTGCAAGTCATTCTGGTGACATGGCTTTTTCTTTCCTCCTCTCTGGCCATGACTGTGCACATACTGCCACCTCCCTGCCTGTTTTGCCCAGCTGAGAGCTCATCTGCCTCTTCAGCCTCTCTGGGTTCATCTGCTGTGCCTTCTGACTGCTCTGGGCTTTGTTTTCCCTTTGCTTGACAAATGCTTAGTTTAATTAGTTTTTCCAGATAACTCCATCCCGTGGTGGCTGTAACAACATGGATCATTTTCCATGGCCTGGACAGTCACAACAAACTCTGTCCTCCTGATACTGCTTTGTGCCTTTTGTCACAGCCTGTGGCCAAGTGTCTTCAAGCACTTTGAGCACAGCAGTGGGTAAAATGGGCACCTCCTCCACCCTCTTCTCACCAGTACATCTCCATGGTGTGCTCTTGGTCTAATCCCCATAGCAGATGGACAGACTGAGGAACAGAGAGGTGATTTGTCTGTGGCTGCTGGAAGATTTTGGATTGCAAACCTTTATTTCCTGAGTTCTAGCCAGTTGGGTTTTCCAGCTTCATTGCAGAATGTTCTCACTTCACCACCACAGCAGGAGCAAGAAGCAGGACAACAAAATATGGTTTTTGCCCAAAACCATGGCTGATGGAACACAGAGAACCCCACAAAGGAGTGGCAGAGGGAACTGTTGGTGAAGGCACCTTCTGGCACAGGAGGACACCAGATCTTGCAGAAGCTTCCATGTACAGGACAAACAGGAGGGATTTTTGCTAAAAAAAAAAAAAAAAAGCTAGTGGACTGTGTTGAATAATGAATTCATTTAAAAGTTTCATGATCTTTTTCTCTGACCGTTTGCCAGCTGGAAGAAAAGGAGGAAGGAAGAAAAAAAAAAAAAGAAAAGCTAAATTAATCAAATGCCCAAATCTCTGCAGATGATGTAGTCAGCATTTATAAATGTGCATTGTAATGGTGCTTGTGAGTATGTACAAGTGTCCAGGTAGTAGGGGATGGATGTCATGAGAAAGGGAACTAGAAAAGGGGAGAAAAGACCAGAAAGGAAGAGATGAAGAGCAAAGCAAAGTAGCTCTCAGGCTATTTTTTCTTTTATTTTACTTTTTAACTGTGCAGAGAGTGAAGAAACTGCCATTGGGTGGGTGACTGTTTCATCCACTCACTTTTTGCATCACCCTGGGCAAGTTTCTCATCCCCTGCAGTTTGGTTTCATGTGTTTCCAGCTCCAGGGCTCAGGGATGGGGACATGTGAGTAAACCCAGGTAGGAGCAAAGGAGAGAAGCATTACCTTAGTAATAAAAAAACCAGCTCTGCTCCCAGAGCCCACCATGCTGTGACCTTCTCCAGCAGGGTGGTTTTGGGAGCTTGATGGCTGGTCAGTGGCAGAGGAGAGGAGATGAGGAGGGTGTTGTGCCAGCCACCTGCTTGCTGGAGGGTGAGATGGTCCCATTTACTCTGCTGAGTGGTTTTTATTTATTTATTCTTCAAACTTGCATCTGGGGAGAGCTCACAACAGGAATAAGGAAACTTAATTATTTACCTCTCCCTGACAAATCAAAACACAGCCCTTGGCAAAAGCCCTGACGTGAGGGCTGCAAATACCACATCAAATATTTAGATCATTAATTATCAGGCAGAATAGCATTTTCCAGTGCTCAGAAGTGCTGTCCTGGACAGCCAGCCCCTCACACATCCTCCTCTTGCCACTGCCTTGTCTGCACCCAAACACATTTGAGGCGGGGAGATGACAAAGCTTCTGGCCTCCTTCTGTAGGCAGCAGCAGCAGCACTGTGTAGAATCTGTGCCATAGCTGAAAGAAGCCTGATTAAAGAAGCAAAACCAAGCCAGGTGTTGTGCAGAAACTGCATAATTAGCACTTTGTGCTGACTTTTTTTTTTTTAATTTCTTTTTTATCTTTTTTTTCTCCCCCCCTTCTGCTTTTTGCTTAAACCCTGGACTTTTTTTTTTTTCCCCTCTCTTAATTTGCTAATCATCTCTCCCGGTGACTAAATACACAGCCCTCCATGTGCTTTTACCTTTTGATGTTAACATAAGAGAACTCTTGAATTTCAAAGAGCTTGGTGGGTATTTGAAAGAATAAAATGCAAAAGCTGCAGTGTAATCAAAGCTCATTATGGTTATTCTTGGTGTGATGTCTCTCTTTCTATATAATTAGCCATTTTGGGTTGCTGAAGCAGTTCATTTTGGCGGGCATTTTCTCTCCATGCTTTCAGTCTGATTTGGATTAATTGTGACCCTTGGCCCTTTCAACTCCTTATTATACTCCCAAAGGTGTTGGGTTGGTGGTTTTTTTTTTTCTCCTAACAAGCCCCAATATGTTGCCATGGAGAGAATTAATGGGCTTGTGAGTTCTTGAGGATCAATGCCCATAGTCACTTCTAAACCAACTGCTATTCTAGATGATGACAAAAAAAAACATTCCAGAAAACCTGAAGTCCTTCCTGCAAACATTTCCTGTAGCTTCCATGTCAGGGTGACTTTTGCACTTTATTTGGAGGTGAAATTGTTGGATCCAGTGCTTACCTCTGGGTAGGTAGAAAATGATCCCACAAACTCTTGAGCAGGATGAAAGAGGGACCTTAAAATGATCATTTCAGGTGTAATTCTCTGTAGTTACATCTGCATGATGTCCACTAAACCCTTGGGAACAAAGAAAAATTTCAGCATTAACTTTGCAAGATAATTCAGCAGCCAATCTGGTTTTATGGGGTTGAATGGGATTAGAGGCATGAGTTTTCATTTCAATGGTAACAGGTCTTTTGGTGATTTAAAGGAGAATATTTTGTGATCTTTGGTTCAACAGAACTTGAAAGCTGTTTTGATTTGTTAAAATGCACCCATCACTGCAGTGTATCTACCTGTGTTTGATTTCAGGGAAAAAAATAACTATAAATAACAGAGAGACTTCAAAGCACTATAATATTAATTGTCTTCTGCTTTTACCCATATAAAAGAAAAAAAAAGCCATGCACACACATAAAGAAATAAATGAAAGTATATAAAAAAAGAAAAAAATCAAAGCTGGGCAAAGGCAAAAGGAATGAAAAAGCTGGCTTTGAATTTTTAAAAGTGCTTTTATAGTCTATCTGAACAACAAGAAAAAAAAAGATAAAATCCCTTTAAGGTTGAAAACATGTAGGATTGGTGGCCCTGCTTCCCATCCTCCCCGAGGAGCACCACGGGGGAGGTGTTTGGGATGCATTATCCTGTGATTAATGGAGCACAGGTAGAAAATGTGTTGGAGCCATGGGTTTGGCTTCTCTGAAAAGCTGATGTGCTTGCTCTTGGGAAGCTGATGTGCTTGCTCTTGGGAAGCTGATGTTCTTGCTCTTGGGGAGCTGATGTTCTTGCTCTTGGGAAGTGGAGCAGCCTTTGCTGTGGATCTCTTTGCCCTTAGCTTAGTGGCAGGGTTGGGGCTTGCAGATAAGGGGCAAGAATGAGTTCAGAGTCTGCTGAGCTGAGTGGATGTGAGGTCCCTTGGAGCCATGGTAGACCCAGCTTTTGGACCACCCTCACCAGAGCTTTGTTCACCTGGGATTTGGGAGAGTGTCCCAAAGTGGGTGAGTCCTACAAGGGAAGGGATGGGAGAGGGCTACAATGGTGTGGGGTGAGGCTGCAGAGTGCTGGGGGGATGCTGTGTCACCCATGGTGTTGTCTGCTGTTAACCCCATGGAAGGATGAGTTTCTGAAGCCAGAGCAATCCTTGGATCCATCCATCCATCCCACTTTTCCCCCCTTGCTCTGGTCAGCTCTGCATCCCACAGATGGCCAGCATTGGTGTTCAGGGGAGCATCACACCTGATTTATGGGGTGAGTGCCACTGTGAGCCCAGGACTGATCCTACAGCCCAGTGTAGGTTGAGTTTTGATTGAGTTACTCTTGCTGGTACCAGTAAAAACAGAAACAGCCCCTTTGGAACCTCATTCCTACAGAGTGAATCTCTGGCAGCCAAATCTAGAGGGGAGACCCAGGAGAAGCAGGCTTTGAATATTCCACTTGTCCACTGCCTCTCCCCCTCCTGCTCTCAGCAGGTTATTTAGATATTTTGCTTTTTTGTTGTTGTTGTTGTACAAGTCGAATTCTTTCCTGCAGGTTTCACCAAGTTAGGTTTGCAGGCAATCAGTGCTTGTTAAATATTCCACTGAGCATGAGATTGCTCTCCTGTCTCTCTGTACTGACTCTCAGCTCTGGTAATTTGCTGAACTCAGCTCTGCCATATGGGGATTTATTTTTTTTTAAGAAATAACAAACCTATTAATAATAATAATTAAAAAGAACCCACTTGACAGGTAGGAACAGCACATCTAAATTGCTCTGTGTGGCCCAGCAGGAGGAGGGGAGTGCAGACACTTTTTATCTCATAGCTTGTTGGTGAGGCTGTGTTGTCAGCCTCAGTGATGCTGGGGTGGCCACAGCAGCTCCTGGCTCTCAGGGCTCACATCAGGACTGTTGCTTAGGGGACAGAGAGTTTCTCTTCACACTGAATTTATGCAAGGCATCTGAAGTGGGGGGGTGGGGGGAATCAGGGTTTTTGCCAGCATCCCAAACCTAAAGGTGGCAGAAATTGTGTTTCCAGGGAATGTAATTCTTGGAAGTGATTTTTGAGGTGTGAGGGAGGTGTGAGCCTTACCCACTCTGAGATAAGCAACCCCTTTTTTTCATTATTTCTGATGGAAAAAACCACCCCCAAAACATGGAGGGAGGATCCATTTCAAGCATCTACCATGAGATATCCTATTCTCCTTCCAGAATGATCCAGTTAACTCTTTCTGCTTCCAAAATGATCCAGTTAAGTCTTTCTCTCTCCCTCCAAAGGGATCCAGTTAAGTCTCTGGAGGCTTGCAGCACCAGCACCTAGCCCTTCAGTACCTTCTTGACTGGGGTCTGGGCCAGGAAGGTGATTTTCTGGAGTTCTATGGATTTTGCCAGAGCTTTATGAGCATGAGAGACCAGGGAAACTTGTCAATAAGGATCTGAAGAAACCTGTCTACAAGGACCTGGAGGAATCAGGGGCTTTGAGGTTTTAGCCCCTGGGCTGTCTGCCCTCTTCTGCCAGTGGGAGGTTTGAAGGTTTCTTCTAACCCAGACCAGCAGGCAGACTCATGGGTGAAATTTGGGGGGGATTGAAAATCTTCTGGGAAAAAGGAACCTTGCTCAGGATGAAGGTGAAGAAGTTTAAATGCTGGAAAAGCCTGTACAACCCAGCTGGTGTTATCAAAGCCCAAGTCAAGCAATTCCAGAGATTTTTGGGATGCCCTGGGATTTCTGCTTCAAGAAGTCAGCCTTGACCCCTTTGCTGGGGCAGGATTTCAAGCAAGTGTAATGCTGCTGACCTCTGTGCCATGCAAGAAAGGGGAAGAGCAGGTCTGGGCTTTCACATCATAGTAATAACACCAGAAAAATCCTTGGTGGCACAGTTAAGAGAAGATTGCAGCTTTCAGCCACCATTCACAGTGTCTGTCCACCTGGAGGGACGTGTGAACCACATCCTCCAGCCTCTTTCATTGCACAGGCAGGCTCCAACCCTGCTCTTATCCTCTCAGCAGTCTCTGAAAGGCAGTCAGGTAAAAAACAGGAGTTGTCCTGCCACTGCTGTAGCTCTAAAGATGGGTTTGAGCTGGGTCATTTTCTCTGTGTTGGCCCTGCTGTTGCTGGACACCATATTATTAGCCCTGGGGGCGTGGCACGGTGATGGCAACTTTGCCTCAAGCATGTTGCTGCAAAGCTGGTTTCTCCTGGCTTTGTGTGGTGCTCTGCTTCTGCTCCAGAGGGTGGGAAGGCTGAATCTCAGCTGTCTCCCAGGAATACTGGTTCTGAGGCTACAGGCAGCTGCTAGCCAGGCACTGGATGTTACTGGTGGGGGGTGTTTTCTGGGTCTTATTGAGTATCTCTCTTCTGGAAATCCAAGCCTGGTCTCCTGTGCTTTGGGCAGGGCTTGGTTCCTAGGTTTCCCCCCCCCATGTTTGCTGGCTTGTTGAGTTGGTGAAGCACTGCCATGGATTTTCTCTCTTCATTTTCAGCGTGCTGAACCGCACCCCCGTGCACCTCGTCCAGGAAATCATACTGGTGGATGACTTCAGTGATGATCGTAAGTGACCCTTTCTATCTTCAAAGCAAGGAGCCCAGCTGAAAAGAGACTGGGAGGCACTGGGATTTATGCAGAGAGGAGAGTTTGCCCAACTGGAAGGGAATGTAAAGCTTTTTAGGCGTGGAGGGCAAACCCCGCTGTGCCCTTGGCATCGCCACGTGGAGAATTCAACTTCCAAGGGATCAAACCTCTTCTCCTGAAAATAATCCAAGGAAAGTGCATGGCAATTAACTTTATGCCTGGTAGACATGAATCCAGTCTTCACCCAGTGGTGTCCTGCCACAGCTGTGATGTGTTTAACTGGCTTTCAGCTGCAGCCAGGAGCAGTTGTGGGTTGAGACGACAGGAATTGCGTGGAATGATGATTATGTTCTGTATATATTTGTGTAGGTGGCCAGCAACTGGATTTCCTTCCTTCACCCTCTTTTTTTCACACATGGAAGGAGGATTTCCAGCATGGTTTGCCTGTTTCTGAGGTGCACCACAAATAGTGCTGTGTGCCAGTGTCCTCCTGCCATTCTCTCCTGGTTAAAAGCATGATTCAAGTGAAATCAGATCCAATCTCCAGCAGAAATCAGTAGCTGAAGCCCCAGGGGCTCACTGGGAACCACCCCTGCTAAAGACTTTGCCTGGTGAGATGGGCAAGTGGAACATCCAGATGCTGAAAGTGCAGAAAAAAAACCTGTCTGAGGCATAAATAAGATGATAAAATACACCTAGGCTGAG
>VYZU01079758.1:0-18303 GCA_013401355.1 Ceyx cyanopectus
CTGGGAGCAGAGCTGTTCCAGCAAACTCAAAACAACTGCTGTAAAATGAATAATTTCATTTTCTTCATTGAGCCACTTGCTCCAAGAGAAGAAGCCTCTGACAGAAGCTGTAAGATAGCTTCCTTTGGAGAGGAAAACATCATGTACAGAAATTCGCTTCTCACAGATGACAGTAATTCAGGGGTTTGAATTAATCATTAGCTGATTAACACATATAACATCCAGTCCAGGAAGACTGTGCTGAACAGCATTATTGACAGCAGCAGGCAGCTGGTTTTCTCTGTGAATCTGAAACATTTTGGTAATTCTCATTTTAGATCAGATTTTTTTTTCACTTATGTTAAATGAAGACAAACCAACAAATAATTTCCATGTCCTTAAAAAATCCTCAGCAGTTTGTACTCAAAGAAAATTATGATGATAATGATTATATGATGAGTATAATGATTATATCTATGTGGTTTTGTACATGCATCTGCAAGTGCATATGCATTGTCCACACGGTATATATATATATATATACCCTATACATATGGAAATGAAGCAGTGCTCTAAAAAGTGGTTTTTAATATTCCCAAGTTTCTCACATGAATGGTTTCTGACATATAATCCACAGCAGTAGAAGTAAGAGTGCATGATACTGAAAGAAATCAAGGAAAAAAGTGTTGGCTTAAGGTAGCTTAGAGAGGCTGCAACACATGCAAATTTTTTAATACTATATATTAAATGAAAAAAAAAAAAATCTCTACAAAATGAAATTTTCCTAAACCATTGAATTGTATATCTAAACTCTCCTGGCCTCTAAAAAAAAACAACCAAGAATAACCCCTTGGGAATGGGTGTAATTTCTTAAATATATAAATGTTTATAGCATTTGATACAGGCTCTATTGTTTAACAGAAATAAATAACCACCTGGCTCTGTTCCTGTGTGGGCTGCCCTGGGTGCCCCTGCTCTGGCAGGGGGGTTGGAATCTATCTTCAGAGGTCCCTTCCAACCCCTACTATTCTAGGATTCTATGATTCTCATGCCTCTCAGTGTCTACCTCTTAACTTGGCAGTTTACCCATCAGTACTGGATTGACCAGAATTGCTTCCCAGTGCCATTCATAATCAAAGATAAATGGAGTTTTCTACTTCCAGACTAAGTAAGCAGTAGCACTTCCATGCTAACTAAGGTTTTTGGGTGCTGCACTGAATGCTCACAAACAATGTATTGGTTAAATCCAATAGGTCAAACGTAATAAAGCAAAGGAACTCGTGTGGAATTTGCAATTCTGGATCTGCAGTTTTATAAACACCATAAAATGGTGTTAAAACACCCTACTGAGTTACTCGAGCTCATATCACACAGACCACAATAAAACCCTATCATTAAATTGTCAGAGGAGTAACACTATTTGTGGCCTCATTACTAAGGGAAGTACTAAAAGCTCCAGCTTCTGTGCAGCAAAAACCTTTGTGAGCTGGATCAATTCTCAGGGAGTTTGAGGTATGGGCATCAGCCAGGGCTGACCCCATCTGCTGGGCTCACACTTTCCATCCTTGCCAAACAATTGCTGGTTCTTTTCAAGATTAGAGAAGGGAAGGCAAGCTATTTTCAAATCAGGTGTTAGGCACAAGTGTTTTCTTGCACAGATGTGTATAACCACAGACATATTCAATGTTCAGTGTTTCTGTATTAACACACAGGTTCATTCCCCTACAAGGAAGGGCTGAGAGATGATGGGGCCAGACTCTCTTTCAGGGTAGAGTTAATTTTGACCAGGAGGGACAATCAAGACAGAGAACTGACCCAGCCTATGCAATATTCAGTACCACAGTGGCATCATGCCCAGGATATAAGGGCAGGGGGCTGGGCAAGGCCCCCAGAAGGGGTTGGGGCAGGGATGTGTGTGCTGCTCCATTTTCTCCAGTCATTAGCAATCCTTTCTTGGAGGGTGTTGTTTCATTGCTCTTATTTATTATTTAAGCTGCTTGAGACAAACCTGCTTTAGCACTGAGGTTGGACTCAATCATTCCCAGACTTCCCTTCCAATCCCTCACATCCCTTGATTTTTATATACCCTAACTCTTTAAGATTTTCTGCACAACAGATATCTTAGTTTATTATTGTTATTTCCTCTGACAATTTGGCATGAGGTGGAATTTATTTTCATATGGTGTGTGTGACTAATGATGCAATTCTGTTTCTTATTAGTCTTGTAGACAACAAATATATATTTCAATTTTAGCTGTTGTGTTTTTTCCATAAAGGGAAAAACTACATTTTAACTCGAGCTCTGCTATAACTTGCCTGTTTCTTTTCTGCAGACACACAGAATCTGGGGAGGAGAGTTAGTCAGGTTTGGTTTAGTATGGTAGCACTCAAAGCTTGCCAGCTTTAGTGAATCTGATGAAGTAAAAGGATGTAAATACCAGTTGAAGATATATTAGCACAATCCACAATGTCTGCTTCAAGCACTCAGTATGAATACCTGTGTATTCAGGGTCCTCAGCAATGAAATTCACTTCATGAGAACACTTGCAGCTGCCAAAAACACATGGTGGTGACTCCTTTTTTTCCAGAGCACTGAGTTTTTGGCATATCTTTGAGGCCTGGATTCCTCACAGGGTGCTAAAAGCAGGTGTGTCTGTGGCTAAATGTTTTGTGTTTCTTATATTTTTTATCATAAAGCTGCAAGCTGTATTAAAAAATACCTGAAAAAAAGAAAATCTTTTTGGTTTAGGGAGCTAATATGGCAGCTGCACCATGTATGTCACTGAATCAGATCTTGAATCTGAACCACCACTGCTTACATCTGGATCAGATGTGAAAAACAAAACAGACTAAAACAGATTTTAGAGGGGTCTGCTCAGTTTCCTGACTCTGTACAATGATTTTTCTTGGGTAGTAAATGGAATTACAGGCTGTGGATGAACCAGCTGGGAGATGCTTCATTGCTTCAGCAAATAAAGTCTGCAAAGAATGACTAAGGTCTTTCAGGACATATGGTTTTGGAGAAGTTGTTTGTTCATTTCCTACTGAGATATTTAATTTAAAGAAAGAACATAAACTGAATCTCTGTGATTTGCACTGTCTCTGCCACCTAGGTTTTTTTTTATTCTATGGCATTATTCCATTAAAGCTGTTTTCCCTACTCTTTCTGGTTTTGATCTGCAGTTCCACTCTCAGAGTTCCTTGCATGTACTTCTTAAACACATGTATTCCTGTATGCCAGACATTTTCCATCTCCTGTTCCTTGCCCTTCCAAAGCCTTATATCAATAAATTAAGTACAAGGAGATGGAGGTAGATTAAAACCTGGCTTTCTTCTGCAGCAGCCCTCATTAGACCAGCAGAGGTTTATTTGATCTGCACTATTTCTTCTTGCAGATGGGCTCAAGTCACACAAATGCCATTTGACAAGTGTTGCTTCTGCTTTGCTGGAATGGCTGCATCTTCCAGTCTCTGCTCTGCGTGGTGGACTCCTGTTTTGCAGACCTCTGCAAAATTCCACATAAACATAACTCAGGGCCATTAGGCCATCTTATCAGAGACATAAAAGCAATTAATCTAAAGTAATATGGACTGAGTTAGTTTGGTTTTAAACTCCATGGGTTTTCTGTACAACTACAGTCAAATCTGATAAAAAAACCCTCATTTCTGTACTGAGGTTAACTGGAAAATCTAACCCTCATTTTAAATTCTATTATTCAGACCAGGAAACTGCAGAGTGTGATGTGTCTAATATTGTTAGCTCTACTATATATTGAAATACATAAATGCAAATGAGCTGACTAGTCATGAATTGCAAAACAGCTAGTAATATATTGCTAAGGGGATGTTTTCCTTGTTATATTTCCTATGAGAATCTCATTCTTTGGAACATCAGAGTATATGATATTTACATATCAATCTTGCCTTGAAGAGAAGGTCTTTAAATTCTTAATCCTGGTGTTACTCATATANCTGGAAATCACAGCATCTGAATAATATAATCCAAAATAATCCAGACACCAAGAAATACATACTCAAAAGAAGTGTAAGTGTGAAGTCAGCACTCGGATAATTTAATCAACAAATAACTGTAGAAGTTAGTCAAAACTGAACCAAAAAAAAAGGGAGAGAGAATTCCATTTAGTATTCTGTGTTGCACAGGAGCTCACTCACCCTGTTTACAGTGCCTATAAGGACAGCACAGCTTTAGATATCTACACATTGTTTCAGCATCAAAGCACTCCCCTTGGGCAGTGCTCAAAGGGAAATAACCAAAAAAAAAACCATAATCTTGTTTATTCACACTCTGTGGCTCTCAGGAGATTTTTACTTGTCAAAAGGTTTCACTTTGCTCTTTATATCTTCTCCTGACTAGCACTCTCCCCTTTTCTTCCTTGTCTTTGTCTCCTTCCCTCTTCTAACCCTCCGAAAGCTGTGCTTTGCCACTGTCATCATTTCAAAGCCGTTCTGCAGCTTAAAATCATTGTCAGAGGTTGAGACTTTGGCACTGCTGTAGTAATCCTGCTGAACTCTGCTACGTATTTAAAAGGAAATAAATATTTAGAGCATAGTAAAAAATGAGTTTTATTAAGAAAGATGCATAATGTCCTGTGTAATAAAGAATGGCAAGAAGCAGTTTAAGATGAAAAAAAAATCATCAAAAAAAAAAAAAGGAAAATTATGTATTTTAAGATTGTTTCAGGAATGAAAGCATCATGTGTGAAGGATCTCTGAGGTCTCAGCTGAATACAGCCTACCTGGGCTAGAATTATGGTAGTTTTATAACCTCCTACTGAGCTGGTCCTGCAGGGTCTGGGCAATCCCAGGCATAACCACAGGGTGGGTGGATATGGATAGAAAATAGTCCTGAGGAGAAAGATTTGGTGCTGCTNATTTAATTTAAAGAAAGAACATAAACTGAATCTCTGTGATTTGCACTGTCTCTGCCACCTAGGTTTTTTTTTATTCTATGGCATTATTCCATTAAAGCTGTTTTCCCTACTCTTTCTGGTTTTGATCTGCAGTTCCACTCTCAGAGTTCCTTGCATGTACTTCTTAAACACATGTATTCCTGTATGCCAGACATTTTCCATCTCCTGTTCCTTGCCCTTCCAAAGCCTTATATCAATAAATTAAGTACAAGGAGATGGAGGTAGATTAAAACCTGGCTTTCTTCTGCAGCAGCCCTCATTAGACCAGCAGAGGTTTATTTGATCTGCACTATTTCTTCTTGCAGATGGGCTCAAGTCACACAAATGCCATTTGACAAGTGTTGCTTCTGCTTTGCTGGAATGGCTGCATCTTCCAGTCTCTGCTCTGCGTGGTGGACTCCTGTTTTGCAGACCTCTGCAAAATTCCACATAAACATAACTCAGGGCCATTAGGCCATCTTATCAGAGACATAAAAGCAATTAATCTAAAGTAATATGGACTGAGTTAGTTTGGTTTTAAACTCCATGGGTTTTCTGTACAACTACAGTCAAATCTGATAAAAAAACCCTCATTTCTGTACTGAGGTTAACTGGAAAATCTAACCCTCATTTTAAATTCTATTATTCAGACCAGGAAACTGCAGAGTGTGATGTGTCTAATATTGTTAGCTCTACTATATATTGAAATACATAAATGCAAATGAGCTGACTAGTCATGAATTGCAAAACAGCTAGTAATATATTGCTAAGGGGATGTTTTCCTTGTTATATTTCCTATGAGAATCTCATTCTTTGGAACATCAGAGTATATGATATTTACATATCAATCTTGCCTTGAAGAGAAGGTCTTTAAATTCTTAATCCTGGTGTTACTCATATATACAGCATTGGTCCACTTCTTCCTAAAGCTTTTGATGCTCCTAACCACCAGAGCATCCAAGTAACTGACAGTGCTCTAAGACAAAAAATCTGGTGGTCCCATTTTTGACTGGAATAGCAAGGCACTCAGAGATTGAATGAATTACCGAAGCCACACGGTGAGGCTTGGACTCTTTAGGGCATTTCAGCAGGATTCTGATTCCCCAAAAACTATCCTGCCACCTTGATTTAGGAGCTGATTCTGAAGAGATCTATTAGACACAGCTACAGAGACTTTGGGGGAAAAGATGGAAGCAGGTGGGGCACATGGCTGGAGGCATTTAGCTGGAAATCACAGCATCTGAATAATATAATCCAAAATAATCCAGACACCAAGAAATACATACTCAAAAGAAGTGTAAGTGTGAAGTCAGCACTCGGATAATTTAATCAACAAATAACTGTAGAAGTTAGTCAAAACTGAACCAAAAAAAAAGGGAGAGAGAATTCCATTTAGTATTCTGTGTTGCACAGGAGCTCACTCACCCTGTTTACAGTGCCTATAAGGACAGCACAGCTTTAGATATCTACACATTGTTTCAGCATCAAAGCACTCCCCTTGGGCAGTGCTCAAAGGGAAATAACCAAAAAAAAAACCATAATCTTGTTTATTCACACTCTGTGGCTCTCAGGAGATTTTTACTTGTCAAAAGGTTTCACTTTGCTCTTTATATCTTCTCCTGACTAGCACTCTCCCCTTTTCTTCCTTGTCTTTGTCTCCTTCCCTCTTCTAACCCTCCGAAAGCTGTGCTTTGCCACTGTCATCATTTCAAAGCCGTTCTGCAGCTTAAAATCATTGTCAGAGGTTGAGACTTTGGCACTGCTGTAGTAATCCTGCTGAACTCTGCTACGTATTTAAAAGGAAATAAATATTTAGAGCATAGTAAAAAATGAGTTTTATTAAGAAAGATGCATAATGTCCTGTGTAATAAAGAATGGCAAGAAGCAGTTTAAGATGAAAAAAAAATCATCAAAAAAAAAAAAAGGAAAATTATGTATTTTAAGATTGTTTCAGGAATGAAAGCATCATGTGTGAAGGATCTCTGAGGTCTCAGCTGAATACAGCCTACCTGGGCTAGAATTATGGTAGTTTTATAACCTCCTACTGAGCTGGTCCTGCAGGGTCTGGGCAATCCCAGGCATAACCACAGGGTGGGTGGATATGGATAGAAAATAGTCCTGAGGAGAAAGATTTGGTGCTGCTTCTTGCAGTAAATCTTGATTTTTTTATAGGAATTCAGTCCAGAAAACTATGTTCTAGTTACTCCTCTGAAGTGTTCTCTTTTCTCCATCCACCCCTCTACCTCACTGCCAGCAGTACTGAATTCTGCTTCTGCTGCACAGAACTGAGCAGCATCAGCTGGACCCTCCTATTCTGTATAACACTGGTTCCTCTGAAGGCACACTGTAAATATGGATGCAGTTCCTTGTTATTTCTCTTTATTCTAATGTAGGAAAACTGATTGTCAAAGAGTGTGTGTTTTTTTTCTGTAGATTTAAAGGTTGTTTACCTGTGATAAGTATAGATTCAGTAACAATTATTTGATGCACTTAGTACATGGTGTGAAAAAAGCTTTATTAATCAGTCAAGGGCCTTTTCCCAATGATACTTCAAGCTGCAGCCCAACACCTATGCATTAGACCATTATATCATGGGCAAGAAATGAGAATATTTAAGGTCTGTTGAATACAGAATATTTCACAGTTGATTAGATTAAGCTGCTGAAATGCAGGTCGTTTTGTACACTGAGTAAATCCAGTGTTAAGTGGTCCTCACATTCTTATTTCCACCTTTGCAGAGCGCTCATCTAGTGAATAAAATAAACCACACCAGCCAGCACTTGGCCTGCTAATATGTGGTATCATCATGGTTATACTGCTTTGTCTATTAGGGATTTTTTTTTACAGAAACCATGTCTTAAATAGCTTGAATAGGCAGCTTTTTAATGGGGAGACTCCCACAGTAGATGTGGAAACAGAGAAAAGGTGTCACTAGTAGCAGCAGTGATTGTGTGGAAGTAAGGAATACATTGGAGGAATAAGCTGAGTAAAGCAGCATCAATTTTTCACAGTCAATTCACAGAACTATCAGTAAAGAGGCAACTACTCCAGACCTCTCAGAAGCAAACATAAATCTCTAAGAAAACAAATCAGAGATCAACTTGCTCTCTTAGGTCTCAGTCTTACAGAGACACTCCTGCAGTGCTGACTGGATGTGCAGCAGTGTGACAGAAGAAACCCACCATTTCCATCAGAGTGCTCTGTATTTGTTGCATTGTTTTCTTGCTGCAGTGGCATTTCCATGTGTCATGGAACATAATAACACCAAAGAAAAATGATATTTCTGACACACTTTAATATATTTGGAGCCTCCAGGAGTTGACTGTATTAAACTAGTTGACATAAATACTTGTGTTCCCTGTTTACCTGATGTTTTAAATGCTCATCACTGAACTGGAAAGGATGTGCAGGTTCCTCCATTCAAGACCTAACCCAGTGTACTGTTAGAGTTGATGTCTTGACAAAAGCAGCTCGTGTTGGCCTTGTTAAATTCAAGCCCTTAAAGACATTTCTTTTAGGCATCACTGCTGGGCTAAATCTGCAAATAAAGCTGTAACTGCCTAGGAAGTTATTTTTATTTGTGACTCCAACTTGGCTGAGAGTCTCATTATTCTGATGTGTGTAACAAGGTGCTGCTTATCAGATGCACAAAGAATGTTCTCTTTTCAATATTTTACACAAAAGATTCTTTTGTTCAAACACATAAACACTTTTCCCAGTCCCATTTTACAGCTGATGCTTTTGTTACAAAACACGATTTTAATATTTGCTTTAAAGAGTGATTCGGCAGCCCAGGCTTTTCAGCTGTGGGTTGAAAAGCTTGCTGGCTGCAGAGAGTTTCCAGACAAGGGAAGGTAAAAGAGGTTGTTAGAAAAGGAGCTCAGCATTTGTTGTGCAGGAATTGTATGAAGATGAGCCCTTGGACTGTTAAATTGAATCTTTTCAAACCAAATTTATGCAGTTAATTTTAGAATTTGAAGCATGCTCTTTAAAATAGATTTATTTTTTTTGAAAGGGATTTGCTAGTTATTGTAAGGTTACAGCTATAAAAGCAATTTACCCAACTAAACCTATCCATCTGTTCTCACCCACTGTGCAAGAACCACGGTTCTTTTGGAGTAAGGATCTGCAGTGGATGTGTCTGACAAAGGAAGACCATTGTTGGAGCAGCTGTGATGCAAGAAATTGGGCCTTGAAGATTCAGAGTGAAACCCACAAGTAGAGTTCCAGCCCCACTGCTTCCAGCTGTTCCCACCTGACAGTCTCAGAACATCTAGCTGCCAACACTTTCAGTGATTAGTTATTATTCTCAGTAATTAGGGGCCACACATCGTTACATTTGTTATTAGATTCAAGATAAGTTGGTTGATTTTTATGAGTTTACTCAGTTCTGCCTCTTTTCCAATAAACATCCGCTTTATAATTCTCTTTTGTGACATTATTACTCTAAAGAAAGTGAAGCATTTCCCGCATGGTTTTCTCTTCTCATTTTTCTGTGTGTCTCAGAGACTGATAAATCAGACCCCCCTTTTCTTTACTACGCAGCCTGTGTCTTACTACCCATCTATCTATAGTCCAAAATGGCTCTGGGGAGCAGGGAAAAGAAGTAGGCCACTGGTAAATTGAATTTGTGGTTATTTTATGGGAAGACATCAGACATTATGACAGGAATCAGTGTAAGAATACAGATAAGAGTGTCTGACCAGACTTCTCCTTTGGCTTTTGCTAACCATTTCCCCCCATGTTTTGCTTCCTTTCCATTTCATCCAGTTGTTGTTATTTTCAATTCTATAATTATATTTTCTATACAAATATATTTAGAGGCAATATATTTACATGCAAATATAATGTATAATTACATATAATTAATAACTGTTTTGCTATTTTAATTTTGAATAACAGTAGCAACTGCCAGAAATGGCTTGCACTTAAAGACAAGAAGAGAAGCAGTTTGACACTCATTTTCAATATAATCAGATATTTTCCTTGGTGTTATTCTCTGACAAACAGTGCAAACTGTCAAATGTAGGTGTTTCTTTTCCCCCGTCTGAACTAGAGATGAAGACATCCAAACTATTCTTCATTATTTTTACCCATATCAAGAGATGACATTTCTATAAAAGTCTGAAAAATAAATAAATCCTGTAAAAAAAACCCAAACAACCCAGTAGTTTTTTAATTAAAAAAGGATAATAACATCTTCTGTTAAAATTTTAAAAAGCAATCCTTTGCAGTTAAAAATATACCTGTAAAATANCACCCCCTCACATAAGCCACTATATATTATGGAATCAAAATCCATATAGTACAATAATGCAACCAGAAGCAGAAACTCTATCAGCAGTCAGTTGTTTTAACTGTAGCCAACCATGGATTTCAGATCACTGGGAAAAGCTTTTTCTCCTTACACACCAATATCTTTGAGATACCCAGAATGTTTCTGTTCCACATCAAATAAACTCAGCACTTTCAGAACAGCATTTAAATGTCATTCCACCTTGTCATTCTGATTTTTAAGTAAAATTCCTATCCTGTTTCTCCTTAGGTCAACATATGATGCCATACATCCCTTGAAATGAAGGCATGAAATGGCAGGTAAAATATCAAGAAGTGAATGCTTAGCATTTTGAGAGTGTTAATTAGATGCCTTCATGCTTTCTGTGTGATGAATATTTTGCCAATGGTTGCTAATTATTATAGCAATTAGGTTTAATAAGTTGGGAATTTCACAAGCTTAGGTCTTCTGGGTTACACTTTAGCCAATAGGGAATGGGTGTTAATTAAGGACAAAGAAGAGAAGAATTAAGAAGATTTGATGGGTTTAAGGAAACAGCAATTAAACAAAGTGCTAGAGTGATTTGCATATTTTAATAAGTCAAGAACTCTTGGATGTTCAGACAAAAAAAAAAAAAAAGTTGTGTTTTCATTACTCAGTGAAATTTTTCCAAAAGGTCTTTTCAGATTTTAACACTCCGTCTCCAGAAAAAGAAGCCTTTGGGCACTGGATAGCAGATTCAAAGTCCTTATTATTGTTTCAAAGCTGGTTCTAGGCTTCAAACAGATAATATTGGTAGAAATATGAGCATTATTAGAACATGTTTGTACGTACAGAGGGATGATGTATTTATTCTTCTGTGTTCAGCATGTTGTGTGAAAGGACTGGCTTGTTCATCCAAACAAGATAAATCCCCCAAGACTTCATCCCACCAGGCTGCCATGAAATGAAAATAGATGGAAGGTGTTTGGGTTTATTTAAAGTCACAGGTATCACATTGTCATTATTACTGCACTGCTATGAAGGAAATTATGACTCTCTCATAAGAAATGAGGGGAATTTGGGGTAGATGGCTGGGTCACTGCAATTTCTTGATGGCCAGGGGACATGTTCTCAGCAATGAAGCAGAAATCCTCTTGGAAGGCTGAAAACTCAGTGTTATCACTCTCTGATACACCTAGAGCACCTCAACAGCATGTCTGTGTTCTGTTTGATAACACAATGACAGGGTTTTTTCTCTGTGATGAATAAAAACCTGTCATGCATTGTTTGACATATTATTTTGCAATTGTCTCTGACACTGGCTGGACAGAAATGTGATGATCAGTGACAGAGCTGCTCAGTCCATTACAATTATTTTAGTGATAACAAATGACTTCAGGCTGAGGACTTCCTTCTTGTGAGGACTTGATATTGTACATTGCTGGGGAAATTACCCTCAGTGACCTATGATCAAAATGTCAAGTGTCATGTTTCTCCTTTTCTGCAGTAAACAGCCCGTGCTTAATGAATTGTCTAAATTTCAAGACAGCAGCTCAAAAGGGCACTTGAATGGAGGGAAACAGACCAAGAGTCTAAAGAGCTCTTGATAACCTCAGATAGAAAAGCCAAATGCAGGAACCTTTCCTGTCTGTGGCTCTGAAGGACTGGGACTGGTGTGGAAGGTTTATCTCTGTAAGAAATCACACGAGTTCATTTAGTGAAATGAAGTTCTTCCAAATGAGGACATGTAATTCCTGTCAGGAAAGACAATCCACATCCTCCCTCATTATGCTTTTAACTTCTTCAAAATCTGCAATTTCCTTTGGTCATCTGTCTTTCTGACAAATGCCTCGTGGTCACACTGATACTAAAGGCAGACTTGAGTTACAAGATGGATCTTGTGTTTTAAAGATGACAAGATTTGGGCTCACTGTGATTACCAAGAAAAGGAACTTACAAAGTCATAAACCTTCAGATAATTTATCATTGAAATCTATCCCATCTGAGAAAAGCTTCTGATGAAGGTGGTGGAGCTGCTAAAAAATAAATATGGAAATACTGTGGTACAAAGAATCCCAGAACACAGGGAATGATTCACTGGTATTAACTGTGTACTAAAGCAACTCACATTCTACTGGACTGTTCAATTTATCTGTTCAATGACACGTGCCAGATAAAATTGTTGAGGTCTTCTTTTCCAGGAATGACAACACAAATAAAGATCATTTGAAACCTGAAATTAGAGCAGAGAAGAGGCAGAAAAGGCACCTTGATTTTGGCCATTAAGAGATTAAATTATTACAGTGCACATAGCAAGGTTCTGCTGTTAAATCTTTCCACAGAACTCCCCATCCTTGACATCCAGAGCATGTGCTGCTGACAGGACAGACCTGACAACTTCATTTGCATTCCATGTCTCTAAATTACAGGTGTGCCACCTGGAAAGACCTCCAGTGCTCCAAGGTCCTCGAGACCATTTATTTCTAGATCAGTCTATCAAACCCTCATTATCTCCAGCATTCATGTTTGCCTCAGTTCTTTGTTAATCTTGATGAAATCTGAAGCTTTGACTCAGCAGTCAGACTTTCTTTACTTTGTATTTTTCTTTCCTTTTATGAAGCAATCTCTTGTACAAAATAGGGAAAACAAAAAAAGCTGAGATCTCAAAACCTGTTGAAGCTCATAAAGCTCTCCTATTTTGCAGCCACCTGCACTCCCTTAGTGTTGTCTCTAATTCTGGCATTTGCATGTCCCCTGACATGCTGTTGTGAAGCATTTCTGCATCAGCAATCTTCCCTGCAAGCAACACCATTCAGAGTTAATCTAATTGCAGTTGTTTCAGTAATTAAGAAGTTCACACTGCCAGTAAACATTAGTCAAAGCAATTATTTTTATTGTAATGACTGCTAATAAAAATATTCTGTATGTATTTCAGAGATATTATTTCCAAAATTAATTTATACCTCTAAAAGTGGTGTTTGCATTTGAATAATCAAACCAATCTACAAAAAGAATGTTCAGAGCTGTCTCTTAAGCAAAACTGGGAGGTATTGTTTAGTACCTCATAAGTAGTGTGTTGAAATTTACACTTTAGTTTCATCTCTAGTTTTCTTCCTCTGATTTCTTTCCTGTTCTTAGGAACACTCAGTTTTTGGTCCTGATCAATTTACAAGCAGGTTAGTGCTGCTTGTAAATTCAAAGAAGAAGGTGTTGGCACCACACAATTGACAAATGATTTTTGCTTTTGTTCACTACAGTGCAGAACATCATAGACTGTCACCTCTCTCTGGCCATGCCAGCTTGTTACCTCCATCTATGGCTTTAAAAGAGATGAAAGAAAAGCTTCTTTGACCTCCTGTTTTCATCACAGAGAAACTGAAACTAACCTAGCAGAGTAGCTGGCTGCCTAACATCTCTAGGTTCCTGCTACAGTCCCTCCACAGCATTCTTCATTTCATTCCTCACAGAAAAGACACTATTAATATTTCAAACTTGCTAATGGCTGGAAATCAGGAACTGGCTGCATCAAAGTATAAAGAGGAATTTTTGAAGTAAAAATTTACAGGGAAGTAAAGCAAGTGAAAACCTACAATGAAGCTCTGATCAGGCAATAGATCATGTTTATGTGATCTGTTACATAAATAACTAGCAGTACTTTGCAAGCAAAAGACAAACTTCTCAGAAATCAAAAGGCCACCATTTCTCTCCCTTCCCTTCTCCGAGGCAAAAGGAAAGAATCACAACTTGGAAGTTCACAGAAAGAAAAAAGAACTAATGAAGCCCACTGTGATGATGAAGCTGATGTGAAGATGTGAAACACCTATTAAACCATAGTACCAGTGCAAACACAGAGCACTGGGACTGGGCCTGTTACCCTGGGCGTGATCTCTGAATGACCCTCAGCCCTGACTTGAACATATTTGGAATATCTAGTTCTGTTTGAACATGAGATGTGTGCTGCTTGCACTTCTTTAGGAGTTCAAAGGCAGGCAGGTGTGCTTGTAAACTTCTCTGCTTCAGTTTATCCAGTACTTGTGTTGCATAAAACCTTCACAGGCTAAGCTGGAATCATTTCTACAATCATCTAAATATGTTGCATCTTTCATTTTCATCTGCTTTCATTGTTTGAAGGGTTTTTTCCCCTCCTCTAAACTGGCAACATCTTCCTCTTCCCAGAAACCACCAAAGAATAACCCCACATTCTCTTCTTTCCTTTCAATGCCTGATAGAAAAGGAAACCAGAAAGCCTAGAACCATGTATCAGCATCCCTGCCTGGCTGCAGGGGCAGCTGAGAAATGCAAAACGAAACTGCAAATGATCCAGAGCAACATGCTGAGCAGGAGGAGGCTGCCCAGGGAGGGGTTGAGTCCCCAGCCCTGGGGGTGTTTCAGGGTGGTTTGGATGAGGGTTTGAGGGTCATGGTTTAGGGGTGAACTTTGTAGAGCAGGGTTGATGGTTGGACTGGATGATAAACTTGATTTCAAATGGAGTTGAAAATAATGAATAGCTTAGAAAATAAATCACCTCTATTAGATTCAGCACTTTATTTTGGGGAGTGGTAAGAACAGTTTAAAGTAGTCAGTTGTGCTAAGTCATGACAGCAGATGAACAATATTTGCCCTTAAAATGTAGAGGACCTTTAAAGCAAACAATTAAAACACATTCCTTTTGCATGTCTTGTAGCAATACTGTACCATGCTTCATTAATCTTAGGCCATTAATCTATGAGATCAATGTGTGCTTTCATTATTTCTGTGTTCCCTTTTGGAACGTGGTGCTTTGCAGAGACTCAGGATTTGCTGGTGAAGCAGGTAGAGGCTGAGAATCACTTCGAGCACAGGGACATGATAAATTCTTATAAGAGGCCACAAAGCCTTTGGAAAAGAAAAAAATCATTTAAAGAGAGCAACAAGCAATTTTGGATGCATCACAATTCAAGTCTTTAGCTTGAGTACTTGATATCAGATGATGTTTTAGTAGTAAAGATGTTGTGGATCAGCTAGAAGTGGATCAGACCATTTAAAGTGTTGAAGGATTTTAAGTCAGTGCAGTAATGGTGCTACATACAAAAGCATGCTGAGCAAATGAGGGACAGAATAAAAGCCCAACTAATTCCATTTGGAGTAGCTAACTGCTCTTCTTCCCCTGATATTTGTAGTCAGATAAAAGCACTGGGACAGATCATTGATAAAGAACTACTACATAGAAATAATAGAAGTGCTTCAAAATAAAAGGAATTTTCACAAGAGCATGAAGTAAAAAAACCCCAAAACAACCAACCAAACACAAAACCAAAACAGCACCAAAAAGAAAGAAAGAAAAACAATTAAAAAAGAAAATCAACCACTAAAAGTAATATCATATATGAGACATATCTCATGACTTTCATGGCTGAAATTGGTTTCCTAACGTACTATAAGAGTTTTAATTTGTCTCCATATGTGAAGATGTTGGGTATTAGGGACACAATGGCCCTTCTGTGATCTAAAGAAGTCTTTAACAGATGTGTTGTCTGTGACATCTGGCTAATCCTTGCTAATGCCAAAAATAAGTCTCTGTTCCATCATTTATTGGGAAAAGAAATTCAGTGTTTTTTCTGTTTTCCATTTGCCTTTCACCTGGGCATTCTCCTCATCCCTTCTTTGCAGGAAGGCTGTTCTGGGAGCAGATATTGATATTTCTCTCAGTGTGAAATGGAAATGTTTTGGTTCACACTGCCTACCTCATCCACTGCATCACTGAGATGAAAGGAGTGTGACAGAAGTAACATTCTGTTAGCTTTTGCAAATTCCTTTTATTTATGGCAAATCTGTGTAAGTCTGAAACCTGAGGGAGAAAAATACCAAAGGACACTTGTCAGGGCACAGCCCATTTGTTCAGAGCAGAGCACTGGACTTGCAGTGTTTTCCATCACTCAGCTTTGGAGGGTAACTGGGAAAAGATTGATATTCACTTCCTCAAAGAAAGTTTAGGCAAGACACAGAATTGTGCTTCTGCCTTTGCCTCAGTCACCAGAATCAGTTTCTTGGGGTGTTTTTTTCTGGTTTTTGTTGATTTGGGTTTGGTTTTTTTTGCCTTTGTGTGTGTGTGTTTTTATTGATTGTAATTGCAGCCAGTACTGCTGTTCCAGGAGACAGCTGGAATCACTAGCATCCTAGGCCTAATGCAAAAATGCACATTTCTATCTCCTCATTTGTACAGTTTTGATCCAAATCTGGAAAATCTTCACAGATGTGTGCTCAGCTCTTTAGAAACCATTTCCCTAACTGTAGTATTGCAAAGCAGGTTGTGTTCATTAAGAACCAAACTCACCTCTCTTTCCTCCACCTGTATTACATGTTTCTCGGCTGCTAATTTGAAGTTGAACTTCAGATTAAACTTTAACCTGCTTTACCAAAAGTTAATACAGAGTTTTTCAGATTTGCTCCTAAATAAATTAAACTGCAGCAAGAAATCTTCTAACCACTTATCTGAGAAATTAAAGATAAATTTATTTATTTTACTTAGCTTCCTTGTCACTGGGAAGAACCTAGGTAAGAAACTTCAGCATTTAAGTATTCACAAGTCTCTCCAGTTCAGGATAATCCCACAAGCATCTGAATCCCTTTATGTCTCTATTTCTGGTCTGGGCATGCACACAGTTGCCTGAGGCTGTGGTTACACCGGCGGCCAAGCTCCTCTAATGGCTTGTGGCTGCCAAGAAAGGGAAGCTTTGCACTTCTCTTGCTTCTTTCAGTTGCTCCCACTCTCCCTCCCTCCTCTCCTTGCTTACTTCTTGAACAGAAAAACAAGGGATGTGAACCTGAAGTGATCAATTCCCAGGTAACACCTGCCAGGGAGATAAATTTCTACTCCCACTTGCTCAAACTGAAAGCAAAGAAAATACCAGTGTCACTTGAGCTAGAAGCCTGCTCGTGATGCATTCATGGCTATTATGTCCAGCAAAATACTCAGGAATTTGGGTGCCACTTAGTGTACTTACTGTTCCAGCATGCCTGATCACCCTTTAAGACAAATCTGAAGCATATTTTTTAATCAGGAGTATTTGCATTCCAAATATCTTTATTAATCCAAAATGGAACCAAGGCTTTTTATCTCCTGTGTTTAAAGTGGGGACTCCACCACTTCCCTGGGCAGCCTGTCCCAGTGCTTGACAACCCTTTCTGTTTTCCAGCTCAGGGAGCTTGGTACCCAGAGAATATCCAGCCTTATTATTTAAGACTGAGAGAAAGAGGTAATTTACTACCTGTATTAGCAGTTTATTCTCACATTCTTGTAATTTATACAGAACTCTGGGAGTCCACAAGACTTGTAGCAATGTCATTCTATGTAGAAAAAATGAAGTTTTTACTATCAGTGTTTACTTTCACTGGCAAAGAACAAATTGTTTCTTCTTTCTTTCTTTTTNAGTTCGACCAAGGAGCTGTGCACAGGCATATGTAGTCATAAGAGGTCTCCTCATTTGCTTTGATAATGATTTGATTGATTACTTTTAGAAACAATCATTGCAGGGAAAAAAATCTGTTCTACAAATACAATTAAATGGAAGTTGTTTGATTTATTAATAGCATGGAACTAACCAGCAGTGAACTTCGTGTTCACAGGGAAACCACAAGATTAGACACTTAAAACACCTAAAGCACCTTCTAAAACAAATCCCAAGCCAGGTACAGACACACACATACAGGTGCCCTTTTTCCTAATATCCAACTTAAATCTATCATTTCCAGGATAAAAAGATCTTTTTCTTCCACATTTCCCCTTTCTTGGATTTGATTATTCTTTCATTTTTTAACAAATCTATTCAGTTACTCTTGCAGCTTGCTGTCAGAATTTGCTTCTTTCCCTCCTGTCTGTTCTTTAGTAAAAAGCAAGGAATGATAGTTCACTTCCAAACCAAAGTATAAGCTTGGATAATTCAGCATCCAAAACAAAATAAAACAAAACAGTAATGGAGTTGACAAAGTACACTGGTGTTAAGTTTATGATGAGAAATGTATGTGTTGTTTGTATTTAGAGCACACCCTCTCACTACTCAGGAGGGGCTCCATTCTTCAACAATCACTGTATGTGTTTGAAATGCAAATTATATCTTTCCAGTAGTAAAACAAGGTATTAGATAATATTTTTCTGCACACCAATAGCTTTTTGATTAAT
>VYZU01079765.1:0-24122 GCA_013401355.1 Ceyx cyanopectus
TCAGAAACTAATACTTCTGAAATTCATTTTTTCTTAATTAAGCACTCCTAAAGATAAAGCTGAAACTTGATGTTTGCTTAAGACTAATTTTTAGCTAAGTGACTTCTAGTAAAAATACTTTTTATATATGAAGCTGCTTAACTTGCTGTGTATGAATTTAAGTTATATGAAAAAGTTCATCTTAAATACTCTCACAGAATTGAAGAGGTTTGTAATGATACATAAGCTTCTTAATGCACCCTGTGTTAGATGCCTTGTCTGAGGAGTTGTCCCTGACTCGGAACGTTTCTGTGCTCTGCAGGGTGGGTTAAGAATGTAAACTGAATGGTATGTGATTGTGAGTCTCTGACGTGCTTTTTCTTCTAGTGTTCTAGAATCAACATGCCATTCACTTGCAAGTGTTAAAATTCTGGTGTATTTAAAGCTATAAGAAAAACTCATGACTGGGCTTGTGATGTTAATATTGCCCCCCTACTGGGGTTATTTGTCCTTGGGTTGAAGGGTTGGAAATCGTGCCAAATGGGATAACATTGCCGGTGGACTTCCAGGGGAGGAGTACGGGGGAGGCCTTCGTGCAGTTTGCTTCACAGGAAATAGCTGAAAAGGCTCTAAAGAAACACAAGGAAAGAATAGGGCACAGGTGGGGATGGATGGTTGGTTGGCTCTGTCACTTTTCTTATGGTAAACAATTAAATCCATATTCTCTCTTCTGAAAGTGTTAACATAAAAAGAGAAACAGTATTTTGGTGGCTTTAACTGGAACACCAGTAAAGGTATTGCTAATGTGCATATGGCACAGGCTGTTTGGATTGACCCAAAGTGAAAGATAAAATTGGGCTAAACTGAAATGTGCTTTGGAATCTGGGCAATTAACAGAGTGCAAAACTGATAGCTTGAAAGTGACAAAGTTGAGAGACTATGGCTTTAACTTCTCAAATAGCACCAATTATACCTTTAGCTCTAAAGACATGCACAGTACTCTTACTACCATAAGAAAATGTGATACTTTCTAAACTTGTTTTATAAGTTGAAATGTAACAAATTTTCTTACTGTATTAATAATCTTCAATGTAATAAGCATAGCTTTCAAGAAATTGTCACAAAGGGTTTTTATTCTATTTTACTTGTGACTCTTTTTCATTGAAGCATGCACTTTTTGCCTACGCTGAATCCCTGAAGCATAGGCTGGTTCACTAGCATATGCAGAGCTTTTTGGAGCATTCTGATGGGTTAAATTCTTGGTGGAGACCAGGTTCTTAACCCTCTGTACATTGCTATGTGAGCAAAACTGCTGAGTTGAGTGGACGTCAGTCCCTCCTACAATTTTTTTGACTAACACTTAAATTGGGGGGAGGTGGGTGGGGAATCAATACTGCTCCCCTGCCCTTAAGGTTGGGATACTGTGAAGTATGTGGAGCGTATAAACCCTTCAGTAATTGTAATTTCTTGAAAATATACTGAATCAAAAGTAATGTAGTGTTTGTAGTAGTATGTCATTGCCTACCTAATGTAAAGAAACCTGGCTTAAAATCTACTGCCAGTTTTGAGGCTATGACTGAACGGCTTGTTTTAATATAAAGTTGTGAAGCGTTTGTGGAAGGAATGAAAAGACTGACTTTTTCTTGTGGCAACACTTGTAGGTACATTGAGATCTTCAAGAGTAGCCGAGCGGAAGTGCGCACTCACTACGACCCTCCACGCAAGCTGCTGGCAATGCAGAGACCCGGTCCTTACGACAGACCTGGTCTTACGCGGGGATATAACAGTCTTGGTAGAGGAAGTAGCTTGGAGAGAATGAGGCGTGGAGCCTACGGAGGAGGTAAGTGTAGGAAGTCCAAGAGGGAGCTGCTCATCTGAGAAGCAGCAACACTTGGACCTGGTAGTGTCTTTCCTGCTTTGTAACTACTGGTTTGTATATGTCCTTGGCTTTAGTTCTAGAAGAAATGAAACTTTCTAATACTAATTATCTGCAGTGTGTTCATGTCTATTTGGATCTCTCTTTAGTTGAAATGAACATGTTGTCCAATCTGTTTATAGGTTATGGAGGTTATGATGACTACAATGGGTATAATGATGGCTATGGTTTTGGTTCTGATAGATTTGGAAGAGGTAAGAGATCTCTAATAGGAATGGTAACTGAACTTACAATACATCTCAAAAAGAAACTAAAATACATCTGAAAGACCTAGAATGGACTCTTTTCTCCGCAGGAATGTCGGACCACAGATACGGCGACGGGACGTCCACCTTCCAGAGCACGACTGGCCACTGCGTCCACATGAGGGGTCTGCCTTACAGAGCTACGGAGAATGACATCTATAATGTGAGTCCCAAAGCTGCTCTTCTCCTAAATGCATGGCTTTAAGGTTCTGTGGTTGTTGGACATGTCAACAGCACTGCAGTTACCCAGTGTTCCTTAGCTGTAACTGAGCTGTTGCATTGGTGCGTTTTAATTTGTGTGACTGTTTCGTGCGTAGTTCTTCTCACCTCTGAACCCTGTAAGAGTACACATTGAAATCGGGCCAGACGGCAGAGTAACTGGAGAGGCAGATGTTGAATTTGCTACTCACGAGGATGCAGTGGCTGCTATGTCCAAAGACAAAGCAAATATGCGTAAGTACAGCTGTCTGGGAAGCACTGCAGCACAGCATCTGCTGTAACTGGAATGGCAAAGGTTTCACTGCAGCAGTGAGACAAACTGTGAGCTTAGTGTGAAATACTCTCATGGCAAAATCCTCTTTTTCCAGAACACAGATATGTAGAACTCTTCCTGAATTCTACGGCAGGAGGAAGTGGTGGTGCCTATGGCAGTCAAATGATGGGAGCAATGGGTATGTGTAAACTGCACTTCTAAACAAGCATTTGATACTGAACTGAGCTGGCTGATTTTATACAGCTCTGGCTTATTCTATGCCTGGCATAAAAACTGAAATTCAACATTCTGTCTTAATCACACAGTCAAGGAATCGGAAGGGGTAGTCCAAGATTGGAACACTAGCACATTGCCAGGTATATAAATCTTTTGGGAATACATTTCAATAATTAATAGGGTGAATAAATCGTGGTGCTGAATGCGGTGGGATGAGTGTGGTGGTGTGAAAGTCCAGTGGGATATGCCTCTCCTTTCAGTCTCCTTCCTTATCCCTTTGGTTTGGTTTTGTGGGTTTTTTGTTGTTGTTTGTTTTTGTTTTGGGGTTTGGTTTGGTTTTTGTTTTGGGGTTTGGTTTGGTTTTTGTTTTGGGGTTTGGTTTGGTTTTTGTTTTGGGGTTTGGTTTGGTTTTTGTTTTGGGGTTTGGTTTGGTTTTTGTTTTGGGGTTTGGTTTGGTTTTTGTTTTGGGGTTTGGTTTGGTTTTTGTTTTGGGGTTNTTATTCTATGCCTGGCATAAAAACTGAAATTCAACATTCTGTCTTAATCACACAGTCAAGGAATCGGAAGGGGTAGTCCAAGATTGGAACACTAGCACATTGCCAGGTATATAAATCTTTTGGGAATACATTTCAATAATTAATAGGGTGAATAAATCGTGGTGCTGAATGCGGTGGGATGAGTGTGGTGGTGTGAAAGTCCAGTGGGATATGCCTCTCCTTTCAGTCTCCTTCCTTATCCCTTTGGTTTGGTTTTGTGGGTTTTTTGTTGTTGTTTGTTTTTGTTTTGGGGTTTGGTTTGGTTTTTGTTTTGGGGTTTGGTTTGGTTTTTGTTTTGGGGTTTGGTTTGGTTTTTGTTTTGGGGTTTGGTTTCAGACTAGAATATAGTCTGGTGATGGAGGGATGTATCTGTGGTTTGACCTACCATTCAAGCCTGGTCTTGATGGTGAAAGAAAATGTATTTGGAATTTGGAGAAACTGTCTGAATTGCTCTAGTGAACTCAACATTGAAACACATTTTAGATTTTCAACACAAGTCTAAATGAATGTTGTGTTTGCAAAGCAGATACCCTTCTTGATACCTAACTTAGCTGGTTTCTTAAGAGATTGTGGTGGTTGGTTTGTGGGGGGGTGGATGGGTGTGTGGTGTGTCTGTCTTAAGGGTGGGGGGTGGGTTGTGTCTGTAGATACTTTTGCTTTTATAGTATTTTAATTACAAAATATTTGAAAAAGTAATGCTGATACTTTAACTAGAGAATTTCTATGGGAGTATAGACAAGTGGTGAGGTGAAGAGCAGTAGTTAGCTTAATATGGGTCTCACATATTGATGTACAGTCAATCTGGACCAGGAATGAATCTGTCAGGACTATGTGCATGCTAGTGACTCTAGTTAGTGCTCAGTTGGGTTGTCTCCTGAAGGGCTGGGTACTGCCATGGCAGCAGTCCTGTGTGAGGTCACTTAAACACAAATTCAAACTCTCAAGGAGTGTGTATTATATACAGTAGCAGGTGGGTCCTGCTCAGTGTAGTCAACAGAAGCTGCAGAAGTAAAACCCATAGAGTAAGTACTTGAGTCACAAGCACCTGGTGTAGGTCTTAGAAGTTGTTGCTGCTTGACTGTGGGAATGTTCTTTGAGCTTGTTACCTTGTGTACTTGGGAAGAAGGGCAGGTGAGAGAGCTAGTGGCAGAGTGCAGGAGCCAGTGGTTAGGCTAGGTTGTTGATAATGATCAGACTGCCAGACAAGCTCTTAAATGTTTGCTTTATTTCTTAACTTTAAAGGAAGCCAATCCAGTTATGGTGGTCCAGCCAACCAGCAGCTGAGTGGGGGTTATGGAGGAGGATATGGAGGTCAAAGCAGCATGAGTGGCTATGGTAAGAGCTTTTCTTAACTGGTTTTAAGTGGCCAAGTGCAGCTGGCTTAGCATGTCTTAAAGTGCTCTTCTGATGTTGAAGGGTCACGCTACAGGGCTGAGCAGCATGAGCCCTGGAACTTGCAACTTGGCTATTTTTAATAACTACTGGAGAACTGGAGGGGAGCGGATTAAAAGCAGTGATGTGGATGTGAAAGGAGGGTGGGGGGTGGAAATGTGGGGAACTATGCTTAAAGGGGTGGGAAATGCCAGTCTCCAGATTTGTGTTACTCAAGTGTGGCTTAAATACAGTATAAACTGAGAGCAAATGGGGGAAGGTGTATGGGAGGCTGGGGCCTCCACTTCCACAGAACAGTGGTGATCACTGGTGGTGGAAGGGGGGGCAGGACAGCTGGTGCTGTGTTGAACAACCGGTGAACTTCGTTCTGGGTACGGAGCTCTAAACTGACACTTTGCAGTATTGGGCACAGTAGGCGGTATTTACGAGGTGGCCCAGCACGGACAGGCGCTGGGGGAAGGATGCTTCGAGTCGGCCTGAAGCAGCTGTGAACCTGCTGTCGGTTTTCCCCTCAGACCCCGGGAGCCAGGGCGCCATGAACAGCAGCTACTACAGCAGCGGGAACCGTGCGTCCATGGGAGTGAACGGCATGGGCGGCATGTCCAACATGTCCAACATGAGTGGTGGCTGGGGAATGTAACCGATCGCTGACTTTTGGTCACATCTTTTTTAAAAAACAAAAAAACAAAAAAACCCAACAAAAAACTAAGTTTAACAGTTTTGCAATACAAGCTTGTGATTTATGCTTTACTGTAAGTGAATTCAGGATTGTTATTTTAAAACCTTTCAGGTTCAGTATTTTTGAACATACAGAAATGAACATTCATCTAGGATGTAATAACCAAGTTGAGTAAAGACTATAACTGTTAAACAATTTTGAGCGTTTCTCAAGTTAGTTTTGTTGTAGGAGTGTATTTAAGCAGTAAGCGTATTTAGGTTAAAGCTGTTTGAATTATGTTAAATGTTGCTCTTATACCATATTACATCCAACACTGTTTTGAATACATGTTGAAAGAGAACATGCTTTTTTTGTAAAGGAACAATATAGGAGCTGTGTCTGAAATTCCAAGTGAACATTTGGCATGTTAGTTCTAGTTTATTTCTTTTAATATCCTGTAAGGCACGTTAAAGCTTTTTTTTTTTTTAAGTTAATGGGGGAAACGTGTTGAGACGCAATACGGCTACTTTAGGATTTTGGTCTTGGTGTTCGTATAAAATTCTGAGGCCTTGATTTAATCTTTTCATTGTATTGTGATTTCCTTTTTAGGTGTATTGCGCTAAGTGAAACTTGTTAAATAAATCTTCCTTTTAAAAACTGGAACTCATTCCTTCTTGACCTTTCGCTTCTGGGGTGTAACTACACCTGTAGAAGTGTCACTGTGCTTCAGTGACCGTAGTGCTCTTAACATGCATCTGCCATGAGTGTTGTGATCCTGAAAGCTGGCCTTGTAGGATGTTAAAGGGGGTAGTGAAGAAAAGCAGCACATGCTGCTGCAGCTGCCAAATGTGTCTTGGTTCAGAGGGCCCCAAGAGGGGGGGACTGAGGCTTTTTTTGGGGGTGGTGTCTGTAGGGTGCAATGGGGGCCTGAGGAGTGATTGTGTATTTTGTTGTAGGCATCTGCTCTGTGGAGCCAAAGTTCTGCATCACTGGATGCTGCAGCTTAGTGCAACTGTGTTTCAATAAATTCCACTTGTCACACACCATGCTGAAAGATGTGGTTTTATAAGCAGTTTAGTTACAGCTTTTGAGCATTAGAACTTCCCCTGAACTAGTAGGTAATCTTCCATGGTTTTGCCCTTTTTCATTCACTGTTACTTCCAAAGCAATAGAAAGCTGTGGTCCCCTTCTTCAATGAAGCAAACCCCATCAGTCACGCTTGCCACCAGGGGAAGGGTATAAAGGGCTTGAATTCCTGCTGAGCACAGGATAGTGCAACCAGGCTTGTCTTGGCCCAGTCAGGCACTGGCTCCTGCAGCAGGGTTGGTGCCAAAGCCCAGCTCAGCAGACTTGTGTCCCTGCTCTGTTTCCAGCAGTGGTGATGGGAACTGAACAGCCAAAGGGTGGAACGGGTTTCCTCTGGGTTTGTGCTGTCTATAGCCTTTGCTTTCCTGTGTGGCACACCTGGAGCTCTGGGTGCTGCTGCTGACTGCTGCCTTCACATGCCTGGGGCAACAGGACGGTGTCCTTCCTTCCTGCCAGGGGTGGAGCTGTGTTCCACACAGCCTGGGCCTTGCTGTCCTCTGTGAGAGATGCACAGAAGTCAGCACTGGCCTGCTGGTTGAGTCACTTGAGCAACTGTCTGACTGTGTCCCAGGGACAGTCACAACAGGCTGAAGTCACTGTCTGCCTTTCTCAGGAAGTACAGAAGCAATTAGTGCTGTAGAGCACCCCACACATGTACATGGCGGTCAATTCAAGATGCATTTTGCCATCTCTTGCTCAAGCTCTCAATGTGCACAGTTGTACAAGAACATTCCTCACTCTCTGACTTGACAGCTGATAAAAATGAGAACTTCAGTCGTGCTTTCAGCTTTTGCAAAAGGCTTTATTGTGTAACTACTGTACTGTGGTCACAATGACTTGAACGAGTAGACGGTGTAGTTTTTGACTGCAGTGAACAGAAGGCACATTCATTGACATTAATCATAAAGCTCTTTCTGTAGACAATTCATAAATTGACTTCTCTGTACTTGGAGCAAATACAAAACTGTACATTAGCCAGTGAAATGAACAGAAGCAGCTACAGTGAAGATAGAGAGGAAGTGAAGTTAATGTGCAGAAATACAGTGACATTGAGAGAGATCAAATTAATGTAGAAATGCCATATACAAATTTTAATAGAAATATCTATAAAAATCACAAAAGTTAACTTGCATTTTAGTTTCAAATAGAACTTTAAGACAAATTACAGTTATTAGAACTTTCTTAATTATTCCAGTTGGAGAAACATTATCTTGCACAATCCCTGCAAATTACTTTACACTGCCCTGACTTACAGTGGAAAAAATACAGACCAAACAGTCTGCTGCACCAAGGATGCCTGGAATTCAGTTAAAAAAATAATGGCTACTTTCCAATGTTAAAGTGGTCAAGGTTAGGAAAGCCTTAGGTGGAATTGGATGAGCAGCGCTGGAGGAGTAAAGTGTGACACGTATCGCAGACGCGGACGGGTTTGGGGTACGATGGCAGTGCAAGCTCGTTACTGGAACAAGTGTTGCAGAAGATGTCCCCGCAGTTTCTGCAGTGATGCTAAACAGACAGTTAGAATAAGCGTAGCTGCCTAAAAACTGAGCATCAGGAGAAGACAAATCATACATTATAAAACCTTGCAGAGTCCACTGACATCATTATCCCAATTCCCAACAGGCCTAACCCTCACAGCAGCGCTTCCTCCAGTGCAGAGGACTGAACCCAAAGGGTTAGATGCCTTCACAGCCTGGCTTCCTTCTGTGACCAGGAGCTGGCAGAGCAGGCCTGGCCTGGGGTTGGAGAACCCAGCAGCAACCTGGAACACTGAAAAGCCAGGCCCAGGCTTTCAGGAGAGCACACACAGGCCTGGCTCTGCATGGAGAAAAACTGGTGCCTGGCCTGCTCGTGCCACATGCAGGCACCCTGAGCAGTGCCAAACCACTGCATAGGACCCAGCAGCAGTCCCCTGCAACTGAGGCAAGGAGCATGACCTGTTGGCATCCCCATTCTCAGTGCCCATAGCTCAACAGGGCAGGAGGTGAACCACAGCACAAGAGAACACAGCCCATAACAGCTCCCTGCCAGGAAAAGCACCTATGGAGGATGGTGTTATTTTTAGGATGGGAAATGCCAAATTACTTCTCTGTGTAGCTCTCAAGCCAACAAGATCTGCCACTGAAGCAGTGTCAGTATTCCCTGGCAAACTACTCAATAGCACAGTTTTTGTTCTTCGTGACAAATGGTTAAGAACAACCCAGTGAACACTACCTTCCTTCTCGAGATGGAGAATTCCTTTTCACATTGCTTGCAGTGTGTTGCTTCATCATCCTTCAGCCAGGTATGACCCTAAAAAATTGGAATGAAAGCCTCATGGTACATACAAATAAATACTTTAAATAGAAATAGTTTACAAATAGTTTACAAATGTTGCTGGTATTTTTCAAAAGCCATCTTTTAAAGTAGGATAACCATGGTTAAATTTGAAGGTGGATATGTATAGTCAAAATAGCCCTGAGGTGTAGAGTACCTTTAGTGCTTTATTTACTTCTTTAATATCTTCCATCTTCAACTTTGATCTGGAAAAAAAAAATAATTCTGCATTATTTTACATTTAACTGTGTTCAACTTTCTCTGCCATTCCACTGTCCAGCCACTGAATCAAAGCTCTAATTTTTCATCCAGCTCTGCTATAACTGAAGTGCTTGGTGTCACCAAGAAACTTTGTTAGCTTGGGCTCTGCCCTCTTTTCAGTATATTCAGAAGAACGTGGGAAAAGCACAATTCCACTGTGAGAACTGAGCATTTACTGTGTTGTTTCCAATCTCAGACAGCTTACTCATGCAAGGATCTTCCCTCATTTTTATTTCATGGCATAGTACTTGCCTCTTAAACTTCTCATGTTTATTGATTTTTATAACTGGATGCCTTAAAATTATTTGTATTAATTTAGTACTCCATCCTCCCAAGTTACATCACCTACAGGAGTTCAGTTCCTAGAACTTACTGGCTGAGGTGAAGTCCCATCTCTTGAAGAGCTTGCTCCTGCTCCTCACAGACTTTCTCTAACTGCTGCTTCTCATCTTGCAGTTTTCTCAGTTCCTATAAAATCAAGCACAAAATCAAGGTTTTTTTTCTGTCTGCTAAGTTTGAACTTACTCATGAAAGGAGTAAGTTCATTCTACACAACTACTCAAGCAGTTCACAAGAATATCTCCTTACAAAGCTACCTAGTTCTAAGGCTGCATCCTACGGGTGAACTACCTGTGGGTTTTGCACAATTAACAAAACCATTTAACCATATTTAGATAAAGGAAGATTTTCAGGCTCTGAAGATCTCTGAGCATAGCTAGAATGCAGCAGTCCTGTGCTCACACATGAGCTATAGTCAAATACTGGTATACACTTGTGTCTCTAAAATCTAAACTGCTACATACACAGGGGCAAATTATCTTCAAGTTAACAAGAACGTTAAAAAAATATATAAAAATCACATGTACTTGTTTTGAATCCTTGAAAACATGTTCTTATTTTAGTAACGAGTTGAAAAACCTCACACAGTCAACACAAAGACCTGAACTTGCCATTTCCTCCCTGAGTGGGGGTATCTCACCATGGGACAGCTGATGAGCTGTTCTCAGCCATCCCAGCTCAGCTTCAGCTGCTGACTGACAGTGGCTCAGACACTCCCACAGCCGAGGCAGGGCAGACAGCCAGAGATGGCTGAGGACGTTGTGAAGATGTTATAATTGCCTGAGATTTTGAAACCCCTCAGAGCAGAGTGGGGCAGGCAAAAAGCTCTACTAGAGATGCAAACATTGCACTGGTTCTATGCCAGCTTTAATCCTAACGTGGGGCACGTTTGTGCTGTGTGTACCTTTTTCAGTCCTTCCATTTGCTGCAGTTCTGTTTTAAGCAGAGTGGTAGCATCCTTCTCTTGGTGTAGTTCTTTTTGCAAAGTTTGTCTCTGTTCCTTTTCAGATTTTAACTCCTTTTCCAAAGTTGAGCTATTTAAAAATAATTAATTCTGAGAAACCCTATAGCAGGAAAATATCCTATAGCACTTAAGGATAGCAACAGTATGAGAAGAAGCTTTGTCCAAAAGAAGGCAAAAACTAGAGTGGTGCTGTGGGAAAGAACAGGGCAGCATACATCAAAAGCTATACTAACATTTTCAGGTCACAGAAACCAATCAGCAATCAAGCTAGAAGAAAAAAAACAAACAACAAAACAAACAAACAACAAACAAAAAACACTACTCCCTTTCCCCCACCCCCCCAAAAAAAACCCCAAACCCCAAGCAAACAAAACCAATCCCTACAACAGCACATTCAAGTATTTGTATGTGAACAGCCATCTTTCATAATGGCACAGTACCCTGAAGTCTGAACAGTGAAAGAAGTAATTTCTATAGAATCTTTAGAGGATTAATATCTCCTAAGAGCACACCAGCAAGCTCCTTCAAAACCCCAGTCCATTTGCATGGCAGTCACTTACATGCTCAGCCTATAAACAGGATTGTATCTATCCCCCAATTTACTAAAACCACAATTGAAACGTACCCTTCTTTAGACCTTAGCACAAAAGAGTAGAAGCACTTCTTAGAGAAATGGCAGAAGGGAAGGAAAAAAAAACCAAAACCCTGATCATATGAAATACCATTTGCTATCCATCTGGGACATCTGCTGCCGACAAGAGTCAAGCCTGCCAGCAAGCTCTTGCTTCATCTTGTTGCATCTTTCTTCTGCAGCCTGCCTTGCCTTTTCTGCATGCTGCAATCTACAAGGTAAGGAACATGTACATTTGTTGTCAATTCACACTCTCCTTACCTACACCTTCTCATTTTGTTCATTTAGATTTATCATACACATATAAAAGCTCAAACTGAAAATGCTAGGGGAGGAAAAAAAGATTACTTTTGAAAGCAACTGCTTCTGCAGAAAACCAACAGAGTTGTACCTGTTCTTAAACTAAGGTCAGCATGTTTTTAAACACCCTGTCTATGGAACTGGCTGTGTTTTCACAGAATCACAGAATCACAGAAATTAGGGGCTGGAAGGGACCTAGAAGATCATCTAGTCCAACCCCCCTGCCTGAGCAGGATCACTTAGACCAAGTCTCTCAGGAACAGATCCAGGCGGGTCTTAAGTGTCTCCAGAGATGGAGACTCCACAACCCCCCTGGGCAGCCTGTTCCAGAGCTCTGGCACCCTCACTGAGAAAAAGTTCTTCCTTGTGTTAAGCCTAAACCTCTTGTGCTCCAACTTGCACCCATTGCCCCTCGTCCTGTCATTGGACGACATTGAGAAAAGTCTGGCTCCATACTCTCTACACTCACCCTTAACATATTTATAAACATTAATTTTTAAATGGACATGCTTGCCTGGGAAAAGAGGACAGTCAAGTGTGCCCACATGTCTGTAGGTGTATGGAAGTTCATCCTATAAAAGTTTTAGATTGAAACTTTCTACTAAATTCAGTGTTGACTTTCTGAGCTTGTAATTATTACCTCTCTTCCATTTGTTTCATAGAAGACATCATCTCATTTGTTTTTCCTTCAAAAGAAGATATTGCTTCTGCTTTCTGTTGTAATGAACTCTCTGCATTCTGGAGGAATAAGTGAACAGATAATCCAGGTAAGACATGTTAGCTTTCTAAAGCACAGTGTCAGTGTTTAACAGAAGGCTGCCACTCGATGAACGTTTACCTTGTTACATGCCATGCCTGGGTCTAACTGGAATGTACAAACAAAATGCTGATAATGGCAGAACAGCCACTCCTCAACTTGCTTCTAAGAACAACTCCCAAACCTTAGTATAGTTTTGTATTTTTCAATACTAAGTTTTGACCTAAGAGACCAGCTGCAAGGCAAAAATCTTCTCTCTAGAAACAAGCCTGAAGAAATAAATTATCAGATTAAATTGACAAGATAAACTTATCCATTATGAATTGAATGTAAAAAACTGCACTTGGTGGGCATGGAACCAGGAAGCAAAAAAACCCAACCAATAAATGTTGCTTCTGAAAGCACAGACATACTTCAGCACTGGGGCTTCACTGGCCATTGACCTGAAAGTTTCTTTATGTCTGTGAAGGAGGTAAAGGCCTGGATAAAGCCATGACAGCCATCAGGAAACAGTCCATAAAAATTGAGATAAATTTCCTCTGGTTTTCTAGTACCAGGTATGGGAGGCAAAGAATAGTTAAACTCTTACTCCATTAAAAGACACAAGCTCTGTGTATTTTATGTGAACACTACTACTCTATCACTTCCTTGTAGAAATGCCTATCAGTATATTTTTTTGTCCAATTGAAAAAAAAACCAACCCAAAAAAACCCACAAGACAAAACACCATAAACACCAAATCACCCCAAATCATCAAAAACCTACAGAAACATGCCCAAAGCCCTGCAATAGATATGACACAAAGGAAACACTAAAAACTGCCAGGGTAAGGAAGGGATGCAGGAAGACAGGCTCAGAGAAAAAAAACCAAAACCCAAATAATACATTTTACTTCTCTAAGTATCTTACATCTGGAGAGCCAGGTCTTGTGCTAAATTGGGTGTAACAAAGCACCTAAAGTGATCAAACAACTTTTTGGTAGCTCCAGAGGCCACCCTGACCACAGAGATCCACCTTCCCCACATCCAGTGTTTCCCTTCCTCTGATTATACCACTCAGCTGACCATTTGGGTACTGACCTCGGGAAATTGAAATAACCAATAATTTTCTGTTGGTTTAAAGAGGCTTATTGTTGGTTTCTATGGTAAACAGTGTTAAATGTGGTGCAGGTGAAAGGCAAGACAACACAGATGGGAGGGGGGAGCAGGTCAGTTCCTGGCTGCAATAAGTAATTTTTTTTCAGACTAATCATTCAGTGTTAGAACAAAGGACTCTTGCACACACCTTCTGCCCTGTGAGCCCTCTCCATTTGTCCTGGTGTTTGCCAGATGACCCTGTGGCTCAGTATGCAGCATACTCAAGGAAACCCCCTTTCTTTCCAAACATACCCAATATCATACTGATAATGAAGCTTAATAAAAAATTTAAATAATTCCATCTATTGTTTTAAAATATAGATTCTTAAATAGAAGTGTTGCATCTAAGTGTTATTTCAGATGCATCTAAGTGCATTTGCATGATTAACATTTACAGCTGTTTTTTCTGTTCTTCACTATGTACGTACCTGAGATTTGTGAAACATCTGCAAATTAATAGCCTTCACTTCTTCTAACTGCTGGCGAAGAGCAACTAATGTGTCTTGTTTTTCATGAGTATCTTTTTCCAGAAGTTTCATGGCAATTTCCATTTCTGTTTTCATTCCAATTTGTAGCTCCAACTCTTTCTCTAGTTCCTTACAATGAGATTTCCTAGTTACTGCTATGGTATGTCAGGGATAAGAATTTCCAAACCCCATATAGCCCCATACACAAAATACGTATTACTCTGAGGTAATACCAAACTATGATTTTATATAAGAACTAAGTCTCAAATAATACATTAAGTTAGTAAGACCAGCTCTTCAGATCAGGCAAGGGTGCAGATCTGCTGGCGTGAAGCACAGAGCTCAGCGTGTTGAACGAAGCATTTCTGCTGGTAGCTGGAGGTGGGCTGACTTAGAGCCATGGGCTTCAGCAAGCCTGGGCAGCCTCTTCTCCAGTCACCAATTAGCACTGAACTCACTGTGCAAGTGACTTGTGCATATACCATGTTTTCTTCCAGAAAGACAGATGCCTCTCTGTTTTGCTCATAGTGTCTGCTATAACAGTGGTGGTAGGATTTTCAACAGGCAAAGACCTTTTCAGCATTCCAAAAAACCCATTTTCCAGTTCTTTATAGACACTGTTAACAATCAATGTCCAGCATCTAGCTTGCAATTCCTTTATTAATTCTGAATAGCTGCAAAAAGTTCACAGCACAACATCTCGTATTTGCAATGCTACCTTACAGCATGCAGAATCTTGTGACCAAAGGAAGTTGACTCAAAGAGAAGCTTCCTTACCAGCCTAATTTTTTTTTCTTCTTTCAACTGCTTCCAAACATCACTGTACATTTCATCAAGCCCCTGGCGTGACTGCTTATAAGTATCCAATTCTACTTTCGTATCCTCTTTTGTAACCTAGAAGAAACATCAACAAAAGCCACATAAGATCACAAAGCTATGCATTTAAAGTATGCCTTAAGTTCTGGTGTGTAACACATTACTTCTATGTGCTATTTCAAACAAAATCCTCATATTTTACAATGAATAAGCTGGCAAATGTTAATATGTTGAAATTTCAAGGAGTAGGGTAAATATAAACCATTCTAATACTTCTAATGGTTTCTCCCTTCTGCAACTATATGTTTGTGTAGTAAAGAAAAGCCAGTGATCTACACAGCAGCATGATGAACTGTGCTTAGTGTTCCAGTTGAAAGTGTTTTTGAGCACTCACTACAGTTAATTAACATATAACTTATTTTAAGGATCCTCCTCATCTTTAAATACGTGCCTACCTCTACACTTTTTTCACTCCGTTCACGAATTAATTCATTTTGTTGTTTTAACTGCTGCTGCTCTTCCTGAAGTGATCCAATTCGGTCCGTTGCTGCTGCAAGCTGTTTACAAAGAGAACACATCTATGTTTCATCACTGTACAAGCATGCAACAGCTGGAGGAGTTCTAACAGTTAGTTGCTCAGCCTCTGTAGCAGGTGCACTGCTCACTTCCCCTTCATCCCTTCCATTGTCCCCAGAAGCTCTTGTCCCTTTTGCAGCCATACGCACTGCACAGTCTGAATTCATAAGCCCACCAACATTAGTTCACTTGACTTCTGCTTCACCCCTTCATCAATAATTTTTAAATATTAACCATGCAAAGAAATGTATCCTAGTTTAAAAGTCTAAAATTACCACGTCTGTGATCTGTGGTATTCATTCTGGTACAAACGAGGTATCATATAGTGAGTCAGGGTTGGCATTCACTGGTGAAAACTTATGGCATTTTCAAGTGGAGATACCCCAAAAAGTATTGGAAACTGGACTACACAGATACACCTCTGAACTACATATACATATGTACCTGCATGTCTATACGTATATATATACACATATATATAAAGAAAAAAAACCCAAAACACCACCACAAAACTCAAAACAACCCCTATCATTATGCTGCTGGATTCCATTTTGGTTCCCAGCTAGGAAAGATTTCCTCACTGAAGTGTCACTCCCATGGCAAACAGACATACACGCAAATGCACAGAAGGAAGAGGGGAAAAAGAAAACGTGATTAAGGAAGTTAATACCAAATAGGTGCCAAAAAGCACTTTAACAGCTAACAAAAATGCAGAAGTTTGCACAGAGCTTTCCCCATGGGCCAACTCTTGCCACTCCTACTAACTCCCCATGTCACCAGTATCAGCTTAAGTATTTCAGGTCTCAGGTATATTCTTAGGAAGTTTTGCCCCGATGAAAAAAGCCACAAGAAATATGTAACAGTTCAGCCACAAACCTCTTCCTGAAGCTTTGAATTGGTCTTTTCTAAACAGTCTATTTTGTTCTGAAGATCTGCAACTGTGCAACTGCAGCAAGGAAAAGATGCATACAAACAATAAAAGCAGTGCCAATGTGCAACATTTATTGTGATCCTCAATCATATTTTTACTGTCTTGCTTTTGTCAACAATGAAATACTTTGGTGAGCTGGAAAAACAGAGGAAGGACAACTGTTCCTCTTAAGCACTGAGGGGGGACCATATACTTCCCTGCTGGGGAAGTTTGTTCTGGCTAAGTTCTGGCTTAGCTTTTTGCAGTCAACCTATGGGGGAAGAATAGAGACTCTTCTCTAAAAAATGAGTTTCCAGTCCACTTGTAATAATTTTCTCTTGAAAAAGTAATGCTAAAATCTTCTGTTAATCACTAACAGGTCTCAAAAATGTAAACTATTATTACATAGTCTTGTTTTCTCCATTGCATATGCCATCAGAAAAATAAGATTACAAAATGAAACTAAGATTTTGGGAAGTAATTAGAAAAAGCATTTCAGTATCAGACAAAATTCTATTAGACTGACAGCAGAGACATTCAAAGACATACTGGAAAAGCTACAGGACAAATGTTTGTACATCAGAATAGATGAAAATCCCACCTTAGATGTCGATTAAGCTCTTCCACATAATGCTTCTGGTCAAGGACAGCTGTAATCCCTCCATCTCTAGTTGAAAAAGTGAGAATGTATTGATTGAGAGGAAACTCCTTTTTTCTAAGTATGAAGTTTGTACTAGAGTTTTCAGCATAGACTTGAAAACTGAGTTGAAACCTTTTCTCCTTTTCTTATAAAAATGCTTGTGCCTGAGCTAGATGGAAGCACTGGAGAGGTGAAGTAGCTGTTTAACTGCTTCTCCTCAGCAGCCACAGTGAAGTGCTCAGAAGCACACAACTATGAATTCCCTTGTTTTCTAGACACAATTATTATAATGGTTACAGTCTCTCACCTAACATTTCACCTAAAATTACTTTTTTCCCTCCATAACCGATTTCTCCCGCATAGCCAGTTACTTAATTGAGAGTATTTCTGAAATAGTGCTTAGAAAAAAAGCAGTGACTTAATAGTGGGTGACCTGGTAGATTGTGTCTCCTAAAAACAAATAAAAATGCAATCTAAATTTTTGGGTGTTTTTAAGTTGGTCCCAGCTCAAGACAAACTTTCCACACTCACACACTTTGTTACAACTACCATGGGCTCAACCTTTGAAAGTTAGCACTTTTGTTCAGCTAACAAAAATCTATTTTGGATTATCTTTTTTCCAGTTGATTAAAAGAATTTGAGATCTCTAGTGCTCATGTGCTCCCACAGACTGACAGGTTTGTTCTACAAAAACCGTAACAATGTAGAATCACTAATTCATCATACATACTGTTTGACATCACTGTCCTGTGTATCCTTAAGGTATAAGGAAAAATCGATCACTCCAACCTGAAAAATATATTTAAGATATTATCATACCTTTATAGTGCAATTCTACATAGCAACAGGCATTACTTTATCTTTGGAAAAAGGTAAAAAATTGAAGTTTAAATTTAGACAGATAGATAATACCTATATTATGCCCAGCTGAAGCAAATGTGCAAGCTACTGTTTGTCATAAAAGCATCAAAATAATCCCATTCAGTGTGCTCAGTTTCCTGTAAGTTATTTAACAGTGCTTTCATAAAACTGCTACTTAAGAAGATGGATACTTACACAGTTTTTCTTGATTCAATGTGGGAAACCTGACAAGCTTCCACACAGAATATTCTGAACAGAACTCTTGACCCATCTCAGTAAAGTATTTATGCATGTACTCAATTCTACTAGCATCTTACACCAACTGATCTTATTTAATCTTTAATCTTCACCTGGGAATCCAAGTCTTCTCCTTTCAAGCAAAGGTTTGCATCAATAACGTTCAGTCCAACTAGCAGACCCACAATGACTGCTCCTTCCTCTTCCATCATCAATGCATCAGGTTCATAAAATTCACTAGAAGAAATATTATATGGCATCACTGCACATCAAGTGATTTTAAGGGTTCTTCCATCACTGAAATCACACAATCAGTAACGTAACCCTTGTAACAGCTCAGCTGAGCTGCCCCTTCTCACTGTTGCACGAGGCAGAAGATGCAGAACTCTCACAGAACACACCCTACTTGCTTCTCTGTAGGTTCAATGCAAAAGAATTAATATTAATGTTTGACAGACCAATTAACGACCTCTTACTATTTCAGTGATTCAGGGAATACAAGTTACAAAAGTCTGCACTGTTACCTTAATAGATGCTTATGGTCCAAGAGTACTTTGAGATAATCTGCCAGTTTCTTTTGCATAAGTGCTAGATAAAGCCAAGCCCTTCCTCTTCCTACAGCAGTCCTAAAAGGAAAAGTTGAATGTTTTATATTAAGTAAATTTGGGCAATTCAAAATTTTCTTTTTACTAAGGGAGATGAAGGTTGGGTTTTTTTTACTAAAAAACAAACAAACAAAACCACAAAAACAAAACAAAACATCCCTGGGAAAATGTCTCTAGAACAGAAGCATTTAGGTATATCCTATTGCTTCAGCAAAGGGAAAGTACACTGTAGAGTCTTTCTAACTTGGAATTACATTAATATTTCCAGCTACCACCATAACCCAACTACCGATGCACCCTAGCATTAAAACTAGTCTTTCCAACATTCTGAATTACCCAGATTCTATTTGAACATGCACAAAATTACACAAATTCATGAAAGAGGGGGAAATTAAACAAAATATCCGTGAAGACCTTATGGATATTTTTAGCAAGGTTATAGAAGTTCCCAGATGCTGTTTTTAATCTGGCAGCTTTGCCTGAATCAGAAACATAGAGTATTTTGAGTTATCTTCCTTGTCCCTTGGAGAAGTCAATGCCTCCTACATACCCTATTCTATTTGGGAACAAGACAGGCAAGTAACTACATTAAGGATTCTTTTTCCCAATAGTACAAGTGAAATGCATCATCCCCAACAATCAACTTACTTCAGCTCTGGCAGATTTTTAACACTAGTTGCTATATCTGATGCTTCAGGACAAAGTTTTTCCACTAGCTCCAAAGGACCAAAGAACGATTTGTTCTGTCCAATAAAAGTCTTCTTCACTAAAGGGAATATACAGAGAAGTTTACAAGGAGAATTGACAAGCTTCCTACTTCAAAATTACTATTTTTTTCTATGTTTTACCAGTTCCTAATATGCCAAGGAAAAAAGGGGCACCCACAGTTTAGAGAGTACATTTCTTTGATTCTATATGAGAAGGCAACCCCTCAGTTCTACCTATAACACCAATCAGCATTACACAGTGTATGCGATTAACATTAACGTCATGTGGAAATCAAGCCAGAGACACAGCGAGCCGTGACCCAGGCTCACTGATGGGCTTCCCGGCGCACTGCGGCCAGCGGGCGCGCACCTTTCAGGCCGTGCTTGAGGCAGTGCTCCAGCACCACGAAGAACTGCTGCAGGGGAGGGAAGTCGGAGTCCAGGGTCCGGCCCAGGCTCAGGGCCGACTGGATCAGGATTTTGATGCTGAGCTTCATCATGTTCATGAGGTTGCCGCGCTCCTCCATGGCGTGGCACCGCGCACCTGGGGACACACACAGAGGTGAAGAAAGAACAGCTGCTTTTAGAAACGCACCCCTGACCCCTCGCAGCGCCGCCGATCGGAGCGGTGCCTCCCCTTCTTGGCTTCCATCTTGAGGAGGTGAACAGCTTGAGAAGAGCTGGGTACAGGACCAGGGCGAATTCCCGCGCCCCGCACCACGCTGCAACCGCGAATCGAGAACTGAAGCCGGGGGTAACGGGGCCGCTGCCCCTAACCTGACGCTCCCGCCACCCGCCGGCCTTCGGCGGCAAGCGGCACCTCCCCCGGGGGGACGCGGCCCCTCCTCTCCCGGAAGGGACAGACACCCGCCCCCCGGGGCCTAGCACCGCCTCAGCCCTACCTGGGCGGCGGGCGCGGCGGCGACCGCAGGGCAGCCCCCCGCAACTCCCGCCCGCGTTACCACGGCAACCGCTCACGCACAAGCTGCCGCCCCCGCCGCCAAATCTCGCGAAGCCGAGCGTGGCGAGAGCGATTCGCGCGCCGCCGCAGGCACCACTCCAGAGCGAGCCGGGCCTGCGGGCGGCGGGCGGTGCCTGGGGCGGGCCCCGCCAGGCGGGGCAGCCTCTCTCTCCCTTAGACCCCAAGGCAAGCGAGAGAAAAACAAGGTGCTAGCGCCTGCTTTTCCTCCAGCCAGCAACAGCAGTTCAGGGGCCACCTAAAGGATCTTCTGAGCCAGGCTGCTGACTGAGGAGGATCCCGCCCTCAGCGTGGCTTGAATGCGGCCACAGTACCCTGCAGAAGACTTAAGTAAGGTTGAGCGCCTTATCAGTCACGTGCCATCTTGTTAACGCTGTTCCACAGCAAAAAAAAAGTGTTCCACCAGGCAAGCAAAAGGCTCCTTTAGTACTAATTTTCATTGTTACTTTTTTTTTTTTGTGGTGTGTGCACATAATACTAATTTGGGGTTGAAAATGAGCCAAACTCTCCCTGTAGCTGAAGAGTGAAAACGAAATTATTCTAATCGACCTTAATCACAAAACACAGCCATGTCTTGTCAGTAGTCTACTGTATCAGTGACTACAGTCAATAGAGTGGGAGCCTCAGAATCGCACACAATGTCTTCAGAAGAGACAGGATTAAAAGCTTTGAATTTGTATGTCAATATTGTCAGGTTACACATCAGGAACAGGTAAAAACCCACCTGACTGCAGAAACAGAAAACTGGTGACTTCCTTTGAGTATTGAGGTGTTTCATGAGCAATGCCAACTTATTTTAATAGTTCCTGAATTTGAATTTTTACTTTATCAGGAATTAAGTAAAACCTTGTAAGTCTTGCTCAAAATACACATATTGTTCTCAAGACTTAATTAAAAGTACTATTAAATGTCCTTTACAAACACAAGTTTTAACAGTGTCTTAATAAAGAATAGTATTTTTCAGTGTTGCAAGTTCACACAGTCAGGTACATCTTTTGCAGAACTGTGTACAAGTCAATACAGGCAAAGTAGACAAGTGTTAGACATGTTACCAAAGCCAAGCCTGAAAGATGAGGTTACACAAGTGCAGAAGATCACAGACCTTGTGCTGCAATCTTTAAGAATGCAGTCACACAGCCTTGCATCTCACTCAGTTCAACAGGTTGGTCTGAACATCTTTTTGAAGCCCCATGCCTTGTTTACTGTAATTATTCAGCACACTTTGAAGTCTGGAAACACTGAAGCAGGAAGAAAGGCTAACAGTTCTCCATCTCCTAGCCTTTAAGACTTCAAGTCTTCCTTGATTTGTATTCTCTATATGTGCAACTCGTGGCCTCTGCAAGGCAGGATGTAGTTTCATCAGTGACAGACACTGGTTTCACCCTGTCCAACTGACTGCACAGTATGCAGCACAGCTCACACTGGATCAACGGGTCTGAACCAGCAGGTAAAGGTTATAAAACCTCTGGAAAAAAAAGAAATGGCAGTAGGGAACAAGTTGCTAGCTTTTCACAAGTGATCTTTCAGGCCTCTCCTTACTTCATAAAATACCTGCTTTAAATTTAATTTATAGTGCTTGGTCAAAGGCAATAATGAATAGGTAGAATAGGCAGAAGAGGTGATTTAGTGCCTGTTTGCATTTCTAAGTTATGAGAAGATTTTTCTTATAAAATTTTGCATAAAATTCATCAATATATTATCCAAATAATTAGAACTACTTGGGGAAGCAGTGTTGTATTCCCTTTACAGTCAAGAACCTGAAAGATTATGGTAAAATTTCCATTAAGTGTGGGAGCTCCATTTCAGGCAAGAGAACATTTTATTCCCTAGCACTTGCCAAATGCTGTGTGTTGCTTTGAATTACATCTATTCACACCATTGCTCCCAGCGCAGCTGAAGAAAATGGGATATTCTGCCCTTTGTCCCGTTAGTTTCCAGATGCTCAAGGTGGGTATCTGGGAAACAAACCTGTGACAGCTTTGGTGTAAGACTTAGAGATGCAGCGAGAGACAAGAATCTAGTTTACTGTGTTTCTTTTTTTGGTGAGAATTAAACTCTGACTATGCAATATTGAGTAATTTTCACAAACATTAAAGAAGTCCAGCAGCAGCAGCTTCACCATGCAGCCACCATCCATCCCCACAGAATGCCAGCTTGTATACATCATATCAAGTAAACAGGTCAGCACTAGTTAGTAAAGCTGAGCTCAATTGATCCAGAACCATTAAGCACTATTCAGAGATCCTGGAGTACAAGACTCCAGGCCCAATTTCTGCTACATTTGAATATTTTTCCTTCCAGGTTATGAATATCACCATGATGATCACATGAATTCAACTAAAGCCTTTTAAATTCATTTCTAAGAGACCTGTTCCATAAATCTGCACAGCTGTTAAATCCATTAAAACAGCTGTTTAACAACACAAGCAGTGGCTAAATAGATGGCACTTTTAGCATAGCTAAAAAGTAATTTATAGCAAATTTATATCTTAGTTCACTTATCCACTTTCTGCCATGAAAGCTAGAGAATCAGCACAGTATAGCTCCTTTTCTGAGCCAGCCCCCCTCAGACGGATAGCAACTAGGCTGGATCACTGAGGAGGGCAGCCAGGCTGCTGCTGCAGAGGTGAACTTTAGGGGAAAAAGAATAAAATAAAAGCTTACTGCATAAGACTAAAGTCCATTTCCCCAAATATATTAAGACTTTAGGATTCTTACGATTATAATAAGCGTTTTTTAAGCTCCGCATCTGCATTGTTTTTGTAAGACTGCTTAAATTTAAAACCCCATTACAGCATCCACTTTTTAAACAAACTCCACGTAGCAGACACTCGTCACTGACAGCAGCAGCACTTAAGGGAGCAAACTTATGTGCGCGCCATAAAAAGCAAGTGTACTGAAGAAGCATAACCATACTTGTTTTTGCTGGGCTGTCATTGCTGACTGGTTTGGGTATGAATCCTACCAAAGATGCAGACTTCAGAGCGTTGCCGTAGCTCAACGCTAAGTTTTCCGAGGCTTTCTTGGCCAGCGAGAGGATAGGAGCGGCCCACTTGGCTTCCTCCGTCCTCTCCTTTTCCTCCTTTTTCAGCTCCGCCACGTTCGGAATCTCTTTTTTGTCGATGATCTCAAAGTCGTCTTTTATTTCCGCGGCTGATGCGGTGCAGTTCTCCGTTTCAGCCATCTTTCACGCGTCATATGACCGCGCTCAAGAGCAAAGGAAGCCGGTAGCCCTGCACCCTGCCCCGGCTGCGGGGGAAGCCCGGAACCCGGCGGGGCGGCTCCGCGGCAGCCGCCCGCACAGGTGGGAGGGGCGGACGATACTCCCCAAAGCCGAGCACTTCCCTGGGTGCTCCCACTTAAAAAACTCGAGGGAGGTGGGGTGGAAGGGGGAGAAAGAGTTTACTTTTAAACAAGTTAGGAAAGTAACAAAAATACACTTCCCCCCCTTTTTAAAAAAAATTGCTGTGTTCCTAACCGTCATTGTCTATTAGAAATTGTATAGTGTTTTTTGACACCCCAGATTTATGCAGTTGAGACAACCTGAAGAGATCTTTATTACCCTGAGTATAGTTCAAGTCACCGTAGCTCCATTAACACGGTGTGTTGGCACCGCAGGGTCGCCTCACTGGCATTGCATCACTGTAGGCAGGGTGGGGGCTGCAGTCGTGTGTTCGGGCGGTGTTTGGTAGAAAAGGGCCAGCATGAAGGGGAACTGAAATTACCCTAGGGTGAAAATGTGATCTTACTGGATGTTTCAAATATTGATGTAGCTTACTGTTGTAGGTTATTAGCCATTTTTCTATAGCTTACTGTTGTAGGTTATTAGCCATTTTTCTATCCATGGGCTTGAGACACATCACTCATGTAAGTAATGACATAGTAGGCGCTGCATATTAGCCTGTTTGTTACACAGAGGACAGCTGTTTCGTGTTTGTTTGATGTGTTCTGTTTGTTTTGCTTTTGTTTTTTTTCAGTTAAGAAATGTGAGAAGGAAATGGGAATAGGAGACTCGATCAATTTCAGTAATTCAGCAAAATAAATATTCAAGTCTGTATTTTACTGACCAACAAAGAGGG
>VYZU01079766.1:0-29047 GCA_013401355.1 Ceyx cyanopectus
TGATACTGTACTGATCAGTATGCTATTAGTAATTTAAGTTAGTCTAGATTTGAGAAAATAAAATAACCATATTATAAACATTTTTTTAAATTATATTCTTATTGCTTGAAACTTCACAAAACAGACAGGTGTGTCATGGGGTTTCCAGGTTTTAGTTTTACGAGTGCTCATTTTTCAATGGCACATTGAGGAAAGGTCTAGTGCTAGCTGGTTGCTATTAAATCTATAAAAAGCTTTGAAAACTATAAGGAATTGGAGGGTGTTTATCTAATTGTCTATAGAGAGATAGCTTGATATTTTTTTTTTCTTCTTTTTATCAGCAAGTATGTTTAGGTATACATATATAAGTCACCTTTAAGGCAGTGCATATGCATTTTTTTTGCATATATGTCTGTGATGAGCTATAATGTGGGTAACACATTCTGTACTGCAGCTTAGCAAATGCCACTGCTGGGTCAGCAGTTTGTTCAGCCACTCCTGCTGGCTCCTGTGAGATACTGGCCCTGCCATAATGCAGAGAAGGGCACCAAACCCTAACACAGCTCCTTTATGGGCAAAAAGAGCATTCTGAGGGTGAAATACTAATTCAATCTGTAGTGAAGGGGTTAAACAAAGAAAGTCAGTTTTAAAAAATAATTGTTCCAGGGAGAAGTGCAAAACTACATCCTATAGAATAAGTCACTTTTATTTTTTTTTCCCCCTGAGAAATATTGAGATGTATTTTCAAAAACTGAATCACAGGTTCTTTTTATCTAGCTTTAACACACAGGAATAAAAACAGCCTTTGGGAAATTACAGCCTTTGTTTATAAATATTTTTTTAATGTAGCTTAATGGGGTTTATTGTTTGTGTTGCTTGCATTACAGTAACTGAAATTACTCTGAAAAGACTGTAGTAAGTACTCTTCATTAAAATAGCATTTCCTAGTGACTTATTCTGTGAACTAAATCCAACCAAATTATTTTCCAAATCGAGTCAACATCCATTTAACAAAGAAAAAAACCCCAGACAAGCTGAACACCTAAAGCCTTATTCAGCAACGTACTAAACACAATCCATGGCAATCAGCTGAACTAGCCAAATGCTTCTTACCTTTCATTGCTACCCTTGCTGTTAGTCAAGTGTTTTGGCTTTCTATGGGTATTTGGCAATGATTTACTATTGGATTTGTCCCAAAGTAAAGCAGGAGGAGAGCTGGAGTCGAGGATGGAAATGATATTGAAACTTGTTGCTTAAAATCACTTTCAAGTCAAGAATTTTCTGCATAAAAACTTCAGGACTCCCTGGTACCTTAATACGATGCAGTATTTTATATGTATCAGGGATTACAGAGAATATAGTTTTAATTTAGATGTTTCTGCAGGAGAGAATCCAACAAAATTGCCTTCTAAATCGAGTCTTAAAGGTGTGATTTTTTTAAGTGCTTGTATTTTCCAGTCAGTTTGTTCTTTTATGTCAATTTGAAAATTACCTTTTTCTTAACTGTGATGTATATTCCAAGTTTTGTTTGGAATAGTGATACTACAGGTAGAATAAACTAGAAGTAAATTTGCATTTATGATGAAGCTATGTAATTTACAGAGATAAAACAGTATTCATAATCTTACCAGGAAAAGATTGAAAACAGATTTCACAGATAACAGGAAATGGTGGAGAGAGGTGGTTTTTTACAGGTTTTTTATTTGTGTGGCAAAGTGATTATAGTATGGAAGTAAGGATTGGGTGACTTTCTAAAATAATTATTGAACAAATTTATTTTTACAATTTGAGAAAGTTTTGCTCTCCTAATGTAAACATAAACAACCATCCTTTCAAATGGCTTTTTGATTTCAATCTGGGATTGCCTTTTCCTGTAAATTTCAGTGCAGGAATTTTTTTTTTCTATTTCTTTTGCTACTATGGGATATGCAGTATGTAAAAATGAAAATGCTGCATTACCACTAAGTATTACACATTATTTTGGTAGCACTTAATAAAATCAGATACTTGCATTTAATTTTTAGAGCATCTCAGTGGAAGATGCAGCAGCAAGTTTAAGGCATAGTGTTTGTCAGCAAGTGATACATAACAACATTGTGCAGGCAACTGAAATGTGCTTGTTCTTTGTTTGGTAGAAAATGAGAAGTAATAAGTTTAATTAGGTCTAAAGAATTCCCTTCTGCTCTGATGCTGTATTTCCTTACACAGGCAGTTTCCTGGCATTTGCTTGAATACTCTGTTAGTTTTGTTGTTAACTACATGTATCAAGCACTGCACAGGTAGTTTTAGCATAGTGTATGCTATTTTTTTATAATATTTCTGAAATTACAGTATTAGAGGCATGGTACACACACAGTAGTGGAGGTAAAAGGTTGTTACCAGTATGGAAACTCAGCTACAGTTCAGGTTGTAGTTACTAAGTGGTTACAAGTCTGCCCTAATAAAAAGTTACTTGACTTCCCAGTAACTTGATGTTAAAGTTTTGATGCCTAGAGCTAAAACAGTTGGGAAAGATCCAACACCTAAGAAATTACAATTACTGTTTAATTATTTAATTTGAAAAGCAGCTAGTAAGCTAGATTTTTTTCATATTCGTGTTAATTCACCTAACAAGACTATGTTAAATCCAGACCTTTTCCTCCTAGTGACTTTTTTGTTGATTCAACTAAACAATTTATGAGATTTTAAAAATGTGACTTGCTAGAGTTCTCTTTTATGTTTTAAATATCACAGTTCAGTTCTCAGATATACCCGTTTTAGCTTAGAATATGGTGAGATACTGTAGTAGCAGTTAAACTTCGGGGAGCTAAACATAAAGAGAAAAATAGTTTATTATGATTAGAACATTGCTGGTGTTATTTTTATAGCGTCCTTCTTGGTAATTTAATGAAGCTGACTAATACATTTTAAACAAGAAATAATAAACTTCCAGCCCTAGTATCAGTTGAAATTTTATATTGCTGTCTTTAAAAAAATCAAAACAAAAATCCAACAACAAAAAACCCCAAACAAAAAACTTACAGAAATGTGCAGTTAATAACATCAGTTAATTAGTGTTGCTTTGATCTACTTTTAGTTGATAAATTGTGTTAGTTAAAATTTACAAGTTTCACTTGAGCTTAAAAACAACCCCTCAAAACCTTAATTATCATTCTAATTGTAATCTAATCTGGCGTAGCATACTATATTAAATTGATCATTGCCTTTTCTGCTGTGCGATATTACACTCTTCATCTTTCTCATTCATTTTGCATGCATCTGCTCACTTCTGTACAGCCACTGTAGAGGCAATTGAGGCTGAAAAAGGTATGATCAGAGTCTTTGCCATTGGCAGAGATCTGTGGTGTCTGGGAGGGAATTCAAAAGTACTTTGTGTGGGTGTGTTTTACTTTAAACTTGCACAAGCAGAGATGAATCAACGGCATTGATTCATCCCTTTTACATGTAACATTCATTTCTGGCTTTAGGATGATTATTATCTTTAATATTTTAGGTAAATTCTTGGGGTTTTTTTATCTTTTTGTTTGTTTTTACAAAACATGCAGTAGGTTTTTTGTATAATAGCATGTTGTGATACGTGGTGTTGTCTTGAAGTCTTTGAAATTGGTAGTGTTTAGTTGTTTTTTTTCTGCATTCAAATGTAAGGTTTTGTTTTGATTGGGGGAGGGGGGTTATATGTGGAAGGGAGGGTTGTTTCTGCATGCTTTTTCTCATAACATCTATTTTAATGGCTTTGAATATATATTTTTTTTTCAAAACCTAACACATCTGGTAGTGCAAAACATCTGAATGCAATGGGTTTTTCTATAGATTTTTAATATAATTTGTCAACCAGATTTGTTTCCAGTATATATGCAAGGCTGCCAGTACGAGGCTTATTAAATGCCATGGTTTATCGGTGCTCTGTGCTAAACAAGTTGTATATGCATTTCAGTTAGTGGTACTGAGCGAAGTGCCATCAAATTATTTGGTGTTTAGAATATTCAGTTTGCTGTATTTCCAGAGAGACTTTAATTTCCCCTTGCCCAATGTTCAATGAAGTGACTGACAAACAGCACAGCAGCTGGGAGGGCTACTTTCAGGGGGTTTTCAGATTTGGTAGCAAAGCACCGTTTAATGACTGTATTCTTTGTTTTTTAATTAAGGAAGTCAGATCTCCAAAAATATAAACAAGTGCCATATTCTGTTCTCACACACGTGCAAGAGGTCCCGTTGTTGTGAGTGGAAAGCTGTACTTAAATCTCCAAAGAATTAATTCATCCCAAAGACTTCAGTCTTATTATGTGGTCAACCATTTTCAGGTGTAAATTCAACCACAGCCCTCATTCATGAAAATAATCCATAGCAAAACAATACCTCTTTTCTGTACTTCCTTTAAATACATTTGTATTTAAACGATGCCATTGTTTAACCACAGTACTAACTCGGTGGTTGTGGTTGTGTCCATTTCCATCATCCCCATGATTAGCACAGAACGTGAAGCGCATCCCGCAGTTTTGCCTGCATGAAAACTGCAGGGTCAGGCCATCGGTGCGAATGCAGGACGTAAAGAGATCTGCTGTGACCTTGGTACCCCCCGGCTGCTTTGCCTCCACTGCGCTTGCTGCGCTGCTGGGATCCGGCTGAGTCCCACCCGGGAGAAGGGGGGTGTTCAGACGGGCCCCACACACGGGGCAGCAAAAGCAGTTGAGGGCAGCAGCCGGCCACGGCAGGGACGCGCAGAAGCAATCAAGTGGGGGCAAACCCCTTGATTCCTACTTGCAGAATATTTGCCATATTTGTTCTTTTGGTTACAATCTGAAACCGTGATTGCTTTTGAACCTTTCAGGAAAGCAGGCTAGAGAAGCTTTTACTAATTACAGATGCAGAGCCATAAGTTTCTTTGGCTGATTTCTTAGCTGTTTTTAAACATCATTAGAAAAAAAAAATAATAATAATATGCTTTCACCTTACTTTTCCGTTACTGACATATCAAATTTGCATTTTGTTAAGCAATACGAGGATTCTCTCCGCAACATAAAATCTGCAGTTTTGAAGAAGCAAAAGGTTTGGATAGGATCAATGAGAGAATGCCACCAAGAAAAGATGCTCTTCAGCAAGATGGTATTAATACTATAAACACAACAAATGCCAATGGAAACAATGGAACTGGCAACAACAATGCACAGTGACCACGTCAGCTTCTGGTTTACTCACTCATGTCTTGCCTGAGAATTCCTAGATTACTGCTTTTTGATGTGACAACAGATGAAATAGCCAGGGGGATTGCTTGAACTGACTACCTAACATGAGGTGGAAACCATCTGACTTCATCCCACTGAAGAAAGGCCATCATGCTTTTGAGACAACAGCCCCTCTCTTCACGTGGTGACCAGACCTGCTGGGAGCCTCACCCGGTCACACAGAGCCACCAGTGGGTGCTGGAGCTTCAGAAGAGATCTGGGGGAGACCCGGGCTGTTCTCACTAAAGCACATATAGACTAGCATCTTGCGCTTATCGTTGTCAACACTTTTACGTTTACAAATGGGATTTTTTCTTTCAGTAGAGGTAGTTTGTTGTTTTGAGTTTGTTTTTTTAATCAGATTTTCAAATACAACCCTACGAGTTAACTATTTATTAATGGACAGCAGTGTCATGAAATGTCTTTAAAACGATAGATTAGAATGGTCTTAAAATATCTGAGGCTGCAAAAACTGTATTTTAAATAGAAAAAAATGCCAAAAAACCAAATCTCAGTTGGTCATTCTGTAAAATGCTGACCTCAGGTTTACTCCTTAGATGTTGCTAATTCTATATTGTATTCACTGTATTTTTTAGTTACAGCTTATCAGAAGATTTCTATGTAGGAATGTTTATTACTTGAACACAGATTTAAAAAAATATTTAATTTAGAAACTTTTTTGCCCAGCTTTTTCAAGACTCTTCCCCACCTTGAATTAAAAAAAAATAATTATTATATATACTAATTTTAAAAGTAAGAAAAATATGGAAGTGTTAATTTTAAGGTACTTTTAATTGAACTTTGTACATGGTTTAAGTAAATTTTGATTCATATCAAGTTTGTAAAGCTTGCATCGTATTTTGTGTATGCATGTTTTCATTTTGCAAATATTTAATATATAGACAGACCTATGATGTACATCTATAGGTTACTTAGATGTTATGGGTACTTTTAGTTTCTTGTGAGTATTATGGTTGCATAAATAGCTAATAATCACTGGGCTGAATAGCTGCAAGCTTCTTATTATTTTTGACTCTGTAAAGGAAACTGAAACTGTATGGGCCATACGTTTTGTTTAGGCAAAGCGGCGCGTAAGCAACTGCTCTGTTCAACTGCTAAGGCATTAGTGAAAGTGTAAACTCGAGACTGCATGTACTTGGTATCTACAGGACTGCTTGGTTAAAATAAAAATTGAAGCCCTGTGCTAATTTGTTCACAAATAATGGACTGTACTGATCGCCACTGTACTTTGTTATATATTTTGACATTTGTTACATGTCCTTCTCCCCTGGAACACAACTTGAAACTTAAGTCATTAGAGCTCATCTCCCTTTTTTTTTTTCGTTCGTTTGTTTGTTTATTTGCCATAAAGTACAATCTGTACATACCCCTAAGTTGGAAATTTTATGCATGTTCTGAACTATTCAAGTATTTTATAAACAGTAGCACACAATAAATTTTGTGCATGGGCTGCGGCTCCTATCGCTGTGTATTGGTTTTATTTGGCATGTGGAGGTCTAACCTGACCCTGAGAAATATTTAGTAACAGCCTTCAAAACTTAAGCTATTAAATACAGCCTAAAAGGTCAGATCTGTCTTGCAGAGAACTAAGAGTTGATGCAAACGCTATTTAAATGTTAATCTTGCTGCTTTTTTTTTTTCATTTTGAGTTCTCTCATAAATACCCAGATGCCTCCTGTCTGCTAAACCAGACACCCATTGTTAGCTTGTGCAAGCTTGTAAGAGCAGGGTTATTTAGTTCTGGAAAGGCAACATGTGTGTTGAACTGGACAGTCAGGACTGTTGAAGTGTGTTGGGGCTGCTTTTGGGGCAGAGGGGGAGCTTTGACAGTCAGTAAAGATCTGTGATCTAGGCTTTTAAAGTAAGGGTGAGCTGCTGAATGGGAAGACAAAAGATGAAAACGATAAGTGACACTGTTGCTAATGGAGTTGTAATGTTTGATTTTACTTTATTGCAGATGCATTCTAATTGGAGACTCTTCTCAAAATCTGGGTGCAGAAGATCAAGTTAAAAATGGTAAGTTTTTTAATTAGTTTTTTTTCTTTGAAGCACCCTCATACTTGCTGAGCTCTGCAGTCTGCACACGATGTTGTATTGGAGCACAACAAGCGTTCCTAAGCACAACCAAGATGTTACACAGTGAACATCATGATGGTACATTCCTCCTTGTAAACACTGGTGGAGGATTTCTCAGCCTCCCAAGATGGTATTTTTCATGGTTTAGTACTCAGATCTTAGTTGTGATTAGTATTCCAACTAGCTGGAGTTATGTCTGTGGTGAAAATACAGGTTCAGTCTTTGGAAAGGCCTCATTGTAATCGAAGAGAAATGGTTCTGATACTTGTATGGCAGGAATTGCCCAGCTGCAGTGATACTGCTTCCTTCAGGATTCCCTTCCAGTATCTGCTTTGCTTCCTTGAGGATTCCCTTCCAGTATCTGCTTTGCTTCCTTGAGGATTCCCTTGCAGTGTCCGTTGTCTGTAGTAGTTTTTGCCAGATATGAAGGTAGATCTTCAGTAAAGGAAAAACTCTTGGGCAGTTGTTGACCCGATTTTGCTTCTGATTCTGTGTGTGTCCTGTCACCCTTTAAGCAAGTAGTCAGGGAACAGGATTGTGTCTGTGGGGTTTCTTGGAAAGTAGGTACTGATTTTTTGCTACTGTGTTTCTGAAAGGTGGAGTCTGGAGCTATCTCTAATTCTTGTATTGTTGGGGAGAAGAAATTATATCCTCCCTCCCACAAAACTGTAAGTAGTTTGCACTGCTCATTTTATGCTTTCAGCATTTTATAGGGGGCGGGACAGGATGGGAAGTGTATGTGTCCATAGTCTGTTCTTGGGCTAGGAGAGGAGAAGGTGTGGAAACAGCCCTGCCAGCCAAAGGACACAGTAGCAAAAGCTGCCAGAGGTCTGGTTGGTTTCTGGTTTGAGTTGGAGCAGTCAGTGCTGCTGGGCCCAGTGGATACTGTGTGTGTCCCAGGGAATAAGCCACTTCTTCCCTGAACTGCTGGATTAAGCCATCATCTGTGGTGCTCTTGTTTGTAGGGCATTGGCAGGTAGTAGGAGTATTCCAGGGTGGTCTGGGGGTTCTGACTGTGGTGAGAAGTGTAAATGCTATTCACTGAAACTGAATGTGCCTGAGTGACAGGGAGGGACGACACTTGTTTTAAAGCAGGGACTTGGGCTGTTGAGAAAGTTGCTGCCACCTGGTGAGCCATGCAGGAAAGACCAGCTAGTTCACACAGCCCACCTACAGTTAAATGGCAAACACACAGCTTCAGCACCCAGTTATTTATAGTGTTAAACAACAGCTTTCTTTTCAGAGCTTCTTAAGTTCCAAATGGGAAATGGGAAAACTACAATACAGCAGCCAGTGTCTCTCCCTTCTTTCCTTGCCTACTTTTTGCTGCAATTATTCCATTCTTGTTACCCATCTAACTATTCTTTGTTACTAGCTTGTAATGAAAAATAACTTCTTTTGCTATAAAGCAGTTGGGTATCATTAGGATCTACAACTCTATTGAATGTCAGAAAAAGTTTATAGTCTGAAGTCAGGTTTAGGTGCAGAACATTGGTGTGTGACAGGTGAGCTTTTTGGTGTGGCATCTGTTATTGTTTTGCAAAAACCTGCTTTATGTATATGCTGAGTGAAACACTTGTCATATTGGAGTCAACTGTAGCAGCCCTAGTTCTTTTCGTTTGAGGGATAATAGAAATAAGTGGTTGTTGTTGTGTCAGGGTGTCCAGTAATACAAACATTATTTGATAGTGTTGCTTAGAAATGTTAGGACACACATTGCTAGTAGCTGCTGGACTTGAAGATTCTGTTACATTTATTGCTGGGCCAGACTCATGGTGGCTTTCTGAAAAACAAAATGTGCTGTTCAAAACTGTTCTTTTTAAATCCCTTGAAGAACTTCCACATAGTCATTTATATTGTCTAGGTCATAAGTGCTTTCAGTTGGATTTACACGTTCTGTACTGTTAGCATTTCAATTATATTTTTTTCATTGCTCAGTCATTTGCTGTATAACCCACTCCTTTACAAGGAGAATACTTCAAAAATAGATCCCAAATGATTTCTCCTTTCCATTGCTGCCTTAAGCGTAATAGTAAATTAATTACCATTAGTGGTTAATTAAGAAATTAAATAGGGAAGTACAGTCAGATTCTGCCATGTTCCTTAAACTATCAGTGTAATGTGACTTAAACTGAGCACTTGCACATTTTTCAATATCATGCTGGAAAGACATGGAGGAGGGGGAAAGACATGGAAGAGGGATGGTGTAAAATCTTTTACATCACAGCCTCAAGCTTTTTCTTTTTGTCATCCACAGTTGGCTCAGCAGTTTAGATATTTCAAGAAAGCTGTTGAGTGCTGGAGATTCATCCAGGACAAACAGTTTAATCACGCAAGAGTGTGACAGAGGGAAGGTGGTTTTGTCTGGGTCAAAAGAACTAAGGCTTAAGGCTAGTAGACAAGATATATCTTTTATTATACAATAAAGAATATAACGTGCTGTAAATTAAGGCAACTCTAAGTGCAACAAGCTTATGGAATCATCAAGAAGGCATATTTGATTATACAAACGTTAAAGTTATTCTTTTGCACACAAGAATAGTCATGTCTGCATCAAGCATGTTACGTGTCCTTCAGTTTGTTTTAAAAAAGAGAACAAAAGCCCAGAGCATCCTGTTCTACTGCCCAACGATGGCCAGCAGCAAGCGCCGGTAATCGCCGCTTGTATCGCTTGATATCATTGTAGCCAGAGTCTTCTGGTACATCTGTGTGAACATCTGCTTAATCTGCACAAGGTCAATCTGGGCAAAGACAGGGAAAAAAAGGCACAAAACTGAAACACAGTGTGTGATTTTAGCTCCTAGACAGCCAGCCCACATCCCCTCCCTTGTGGCCTGCAGAACACACGCCAAGGGTGAATGGGCAGCCCGCACTCTGCACATCTTACAAGCCAGCTGGTCCCTGGAAGGATAGAGGAGCAGCTCCCAGAGCAGGGTCTGGCAGTTGTTCCTTGCTTTGTTAGGATTTGCACTATTCTACCTTGCAACAGCTGAACATTTGAACTCAAGGTGTTTATCTGCTCCAGGGACAGGCAGCCATAGTTAAGGGAGACAAGCAGCACTGCTGTCTAGCCAGAGGTAATTAAGTTACTGTATAAAAACTGGCTTTAACACAAACGTGTTCACCTAAACCTGAACCCCATAAAAACTTCATTGCAGCACGTGATTTCTACAGCTGGGGAAGCAGGACTAAATGAAAAGTCTTCCACCTTCTAGTGGGAGGTGTCCCTGCCCATGTCAGGGTGGTTGGAACTGGATGATCTTTGAGGTCCTTTCCAACCCAGAGCGTTCCATGATTCTCAGGCAGGTTAGGGTAGGTAGCTTTCCACTGCACGTGACATTTACAGAGAAGGTTTCTTACCTCACTGCGAGTGACAATAATTCTGATGAGGGTAGAATCATCTGTGCCAGCTCCTTTCATAGAATAATAAAGCCTTTCTGCAAAAAAGGCTGGGCGATTCAAAGCACATTGCACTGCAATCAAACACAGTTTTTGGATTAGCCCCAGCATTGTGCTCTGTGGCAATACCTGGCAAGAGCAATTCAGGATTTTTGCTAAGATAGCTAGAAGTAGGTAGTGGGAAAAATCTAGTTACTGTGGATTACAGGAACTGTCTTATAGAGATGAGTTTAATTTTATGCTTACTAAATTAGTTACTCTTTACAAGAAATGTTATGGTTATTAACTGGAGGTGCTTTTCAAAATTGGTTGAAACATTGATTCTCAAATATGTAGTTTAAAAACAGTTCTCCATGCTCCATTGCTAGAATCTCCCTAACAAAAGTACAACTGTAGAGAGTTCTCACTGTAGCAGTTACAGAATGGATCTTGTTTCAGTCACTGTTTAGGAAAGCACTGTTAGGACTGGTGTCTGCAGATTTACTATTACTATTAAACCATATTGATTCTCACTATCAGCAAATTGTGCAATAAGCCAGCAGGAAAAAGTGAATTCAAAGCACATCATCTGTTTTGCTGAGGTTTTGCTTAGGAAATGTTGAGCTTATCAGGGAGTGGGTGGTAGTAGGGAAGAGGAGTGGGAAGAGAACTGTGCCCAAAGTAGATGTGTTGGTTCTGAGATCCTGTGTGGGTGGCTCAGCTGCCTCTGCCACACAACCAGTCATGGCTCCATTACCCTGATACATCATTTTGCAGAGCTCTGAAAAATACAACTGCAAGCACTAACCCGTGCCCTTTGTTCTGTGTCATTGCCTGCCCTCTCAGAGAAGGGACAAGCAGTCCCTGTGTAGCCTTTTCTTGTTCAGGCTGACTTCTGCACGTACTTATTTTGTCCCAACTAATTGTAAAATCAGTAATTTGAATTAATGAAGTTATTTTTGTCTTATCATAGTCTCAGATTGTGTGTTCCTTTGCCAGTGTTGAATTGGATTCTTTGAATTACTCAAGGATAAGGGGAGGGAAGAACACAGCACTTACCAATCGTCTTCAAACCACGTTCCACATTCCCAGAAAACTCCCGGTCAATGCTGCTTAATAAATCACGATTGGCAATCTACAAATGAGATCAGAATGTGGATAATGACATGCAGTGACTGGAACTTTTAGTTTAAAATACACTGACCAAGCCCATTTGAAATCAGTGAAGAACTCCTACCCTGGAATATGCCTCAACTGTGGCTTTCAGTTGGGGAAAGCTTCTGCTTGCCAGAACCATATTAAAGCAAGATTCATCAGTCCCCAGTTTTCCTTCACCTGCTTGGTACAGACGCTGAGCATCTTCTTGAGCTTTTTGGTAATCCACAGTTGGATTCTCATCCCGATTACCCTAAAAGCAAAGACAGCAGATGTCAAATGAAATTACACAGAGAAGGCTATTCTTTAACTGCTCATAGTACAGACAAATGTGTATCTTCAAAGCCTGAAGCAAAAGGAGTAATACCAGTTTGAAATACATTACACCCTTTGGTTTAATATTTCTTGTAGGCAACAAATACAGAAGTAGTCCAGAAGCCTGTGCAGGACATGCTTTAAACTGTAGATGCACTGACTCAGATAATTTCATCCCTCCATACCATCTCATAGTTCTAATTTAAGTGCTGTACTTCTTTCTCTATTTTGCTTCATAATGTAAGCTTTCTCTTTATCTCTTTGTTTCTAGGCCTCAAGTTGCAAAGAATCTTCCCAAACGAACTAGTGAATTATCTTACTGAATATACACACCTGAAATATCTCAGGTCCTCTATTTTACTTAGGATTTATCAATTTCCAGTAAGAGTGTCTCCAGAAAACACTATAGTTATAATATGTCAGTAGGGCTTATATGACATTTTATGTGCTTTGTTTTCCTCTTTTTTTCTTTTGCTGCCTCTTGCATGGATGGATACTGCTAAATATACTGGCTGAGCAGGATGAATACATGCTCTCAAATACTGTTGTATCTGTAGTGGTTAATATTTAAGTAATGTGGTTGTCAGCTGTTGTACACTGCTAGATTTATGAAAATAAAGATTAGCAGCATGAGCTTCTAAGGTTTGCTTTTTTGTGGATTTTGACTTTTTAATCCAAATAGCAAGTTCATAGCTGAACTCTCACAAAGTTAGAGGCAAACAAGACAGAGAAGTGTCATAAAAATTCTAACAGCAGCTAGGCAGGCTGATAGAGAAATAGGGCAAGTTGCTTTAGTACATAGTTCTTCCTAAACAGGGATACAAGTTACTGTTCTTCAACACAAAAAGAGCCCTAGTGAATGAGATGGGACAAGCAAGCTACAGTGTTCCTCCAGAGCACCTCCCTAATTCTGGTGATGTGAAGGGAAGGAAGATTATTGTATGATTTGGGAGGTAAGTTTTGCCCTATGGTACCTCTTAGCTTTCTCGTAGGGATTCTCACAGGTATTCTGCGTACCACAGTGAGTATTCTATCAGATTCATGCAAAATAGTTTGTTAACATATGCAAAAAATAAGAAGCCTTTTGCTTTAACAGCTGTGTGGAGCCCTGCCACACTGTGCTACTTGATCAGAGCTGCACAACACAAGTATTTACACCAAAGCTCTCTCAGATGAATACAGGCTGCTGAGTTAGGTCACACAGTTCAACATAGATTGGTAGATAGAAAGTATCTCTTCCTTCAGGAGAGACTGAAGTGTCCTATCTTAATATTAGGAACTAAATGAGTGGCCCAGGGCTAATTCTTAAAAACCTCACTCTTGCTAAGCAAGAGGCTTACCCAGGCTATTTCTGGAGCCATTATGACCCTGTGCATTAGCCAGACTGTACACTATTATCTTACAAAAATAATAACATCTAAAACAATTAAAGCTCACTTGGCACATAGATACAAGCAGTCGTTCGAAGTGTCCCGAGGTGTCTGCTCTGATGTCTTGTTCAATGTCCCTTCCAAATTCTGATTTGTAGCAGTTCACTATTTCCCGTATTTCCTGGTTTGTCCTTGTGCACAGGATCTCGATCAGCACCCTCTCCTGAGTGCCTGGTCCCTGTAGGCAGAGAAGAGGGAGTAACTACAAAGCACTACCTATTCTGTTCTCTTCAACTGTGAAATTAAGCAGTCATCTGTTATTTCAAAACTTAATATAGTCTACACTGCAAGAGCAGTATCTGTGCAGTGTGAAAGCAGCAAGTCTTCTGTAGACAACAAATGGACTGCAGATTCCTCAGACATAAGTTCTGCACCAGTTCAAAAAGCTACCCCAAAACTATACAGCCATAACAGTGACATCAGCCAAAGGTAACTGGAAAATGGTTTAGGAAGTAAATTCTTTGGCAACCTTAATCTGGAAACTTACTGGAATGAGGTAGAACCTTATGATCACCATTAAAGCCAAAGACACAGGTTCTGTTTTGGTCAGAGTAGAATTCTCTTCCTTATTCCAAATGTGGCCACTTCCTCAATATGGAGCACCAGCAGGAACTTTTCATAGCTGCTTCCCTCTCCCCAGAATAAAAATAACTGGGTTCTGTGTACAGTGGTATCTTAATGGCATGATCACCTCTGTACAGGCAAGGATTAGCAAGGAGTGGTTCAGATATAATCCATAAATATGTTTCAGTAACAATGGTTTGTTTCCAGTCAGGAGAGGTGTGTACCTTCAGCTAAGACAGTGGCTGCAGTTTTAACAGCACCTCAGCCCTCTCCAGGTTCTAGCAAAAAGTATGACCAAGCAGCAGAGAACAAAGTCCTGTCCTGCAGCACTTCATCCCCTGTGAGATGGGCAGCTGCTCTCCATTGGCTAATCCTGCAGAAATGGACTGAACTGGACGATGCAGCAGAGGAGAATTATAAGTCCCACAGTCTGGAAGTTTGTTTGCCACTACAGGATTTTTCAGCAGTGCAGGAATCAGGGATTCTCTCCTTAGATGAGCACTTGAAAACTGTTAAAATTGTTTCTGAAGCATACCTTCATTGCATGGCGTAAACTCCAGGCGTCGTAGTAGGTGCTAGGCATGAAAAGTGCTAGAATCAGTTCTTCCACATTGCCACTTAGCTCAGACTTCAGATCTTTAATTAAATCCTGTTCAATTAGAAATACAAAAAGGGCTTTGGAGAGTGTTAGCCATATAGATTATATAGTGCAAAAAGACTGAACTAGAACTTAAACTTTAGTGATTTCTTTGTGCTATTTTTCCTGTAAAGCTCTGTTTTATTTCTTAGTGATCTTCCCTCTGTCTAAAACTTGGACAGCTCAGCTCCTCTCCATTATCTTCTCACTAATTAGGTCCTAGTCAGGTCCTAAAATTGCCACAACTATAAAATTTCACTTTAAGTTGCAAAACTGATAGAAGAATCAACTCAGCCTTTTATTGAGTAACCGGTCCTCAGCCAGTGTCTATGTTTATTTATTGGGGAAAAACAGATTTCAGTGCTGGTTGTGTGCATAAAAAGGTCAGAAGATTCAGACAATAATACAAGAACAGCTTAAGCTTGTTTATTTTCTATCAAGCACTGCAAAAGCAAAGAAGCTTCTTGTCAACTCAGGGATAGAGACAGCAAAGCTTCCCCCACCCCTGCTTCTGCAGGTATCAGGACACCACTGTTAAATACCAGATGTTCCCCAGTACACAAGGAATATAACCAAGAGAGGGATGTTTTAAAAATGGCCAAACCCCTCCCCAGGACTAAATAGCAATCAGGGCCAGTTAAAGCAGCATCTGAACATTTAATTTTGGTTACCGATTGCAAGACCTGGAGAACATACCTTGCCATACATAGTCTTGAAAGCTGCCTTGATTTTCTGCCTTTGGTCGTTGGAGCGGTTAGCAACAACACTGATGATGGCCTGCTCATCAGTCCCTTGCAAACAGAAAGGCAATTTCATGTAAGAACTCATAATAATCCCTCCAAGACTATGCATTTTATAATCTGGCATTTGGGCATAGTTATGTAATAAATGACTGCCAGTCTTATCAAGTTTTATGTGTGACTTCATAACCTAGATTGCCCAAGTCGTTTTGAAAGTGTGACTTTTTAAAAGCTTGAAGAGAGGAGAAAAAGTGCATTGTTAAATAAAAAACAGAGAAAAGGACAAAATGGCATTAAGCTGTTACCTTAATAGAAATTAAAGCTTCTATTGTTTACTTACCAAATCCCTTCATAGCTTTGCGTAGAATTTCTGCATCCCTTCCAGCATCAAAGTTTGGAGCAGCTTGAATTGTGCCCTGGGTGCCCTGAACCATTGCTGCAGGCTGAAAATACAAGTCACATGTAATGACCTATCCTGTGTGGTACAAATTAAATGAAAATCACAACTTTGGAATTGGTACTTCAGGAATTGTCCAGTAGTTCCCCATTTTTCCTCTTAACACAGAAGCAGAGCGGTACTTAGTTGTGGTGAACAGTTTGTGCCAACTGTAGGTGTGAGGATCTACTTGACAAGTGAGCATACACAGATACAGGGTTATGGTTTTGTGCAGGTTGTGCTCTTGAGCGTAGCTGGGAGCTTTTGATGCAGAATGTGCTGTAAATTGCTTGAAAACCACTTGTGAAAACATCGGAACTACAGAAGCCACCTAAGATTGATATAGAAGAGAATACAGCACATACCTGACCAGGCATTGGTGATGGTCCTTGTCCACCATATCCTACTGAAAAGAAAGAACAAGATAAAAATAATTAATTAGGTTTCTTCTTACTATGTAAACGCTATCTAACCTGAAAATAAAGCCATTTACAGACCCACCACTACACCAGACCTGTTTCCTAAGTAACAATATCTGTCATGACAGTAATTTAACTTCTTGCCCTAAGGAATGATGGGAAGAAGCAATGATGGACACACTCTGGTAGATATGCAAGCAAGGCAATTCTAAAAATACAGAGTTTATTAGTTTGGTGAGAACTGGAAAGTTCTCTCCTTACTAAACACAGTCATCTTTAAGAATGTGTGTCCTGTGCTCTCTTTAAAAGTCATATACACTTCAAAACATCTAGCATATGAATGATAAATATTAAGAATTCATTGGTGCAAAAAATTGAAGGAATCTCATTTTGAGATCAGGAGCACTATGAATACAAAAGCTGCAACTACTTTTTTTTACTGGAATTTTCTTTTTATCTGTAAAACGTATGTACAATTGTTACAATTTTAACAGCAGCCTAGTTATTATTAGTTAAGAAAGCAATCATTAAAACACAAACAAAACACACACACAAAAAAAACCAAAACCCAAAAAAATCCAAACCACAAAACAAACACCAAACCAAAAAGACATTTTGCTGCTCTGAAAGTTTTGCAAACAAAATGGACACATTCCAGGACAAACCAGTCTTGATAGCAACTGACAATTCAAAGAAATAACACCTCTGCACCATATTTAAGCAACTGTGTGCACTCTCTACTTCCAGCTCTATGCCAGGGACGACCATGAACACACAGGTCTGAAAAATGCAGCCATTTCTCTGAGATTAAGGGAGCAGCTACATAGTTAACTCATTGAGAGGGGACTTTCGGTTTCACAATTCTCATCAGATACTTCCAAGTCTGAAGAAGGGTAAGCACCTAAACCAGTCCATGTCAGCCATTCCTTTTGGACACAGCAGAAACAGAGATGGTTCTCATCAGCCCTTCAGTGCTCTTGTCAAGGATGGTGTTAAGAGGTGCACAGCATGCAGACCTCAACAGCTAGAAGTAACAAAGGTAAGGCCTGATTTATTACCACCTATCCTGGGATCTCTTGGTTTAACCTTGTGCACTTAACGTTTCTTACAGAGGACATACCTGGCATTTGTGCAGGCCCACCTCCAGCATAGCTCTGGGCAGGGGGCTGTGGGAAGCCACCAAAGCCAGGGCCAGCAGAAGGTGCACCAAACCCAGGGCCGGTGGGAGCTGGGAGAAGGAGAAAAGCTTTAGACACAAGTTTTGTACTTGATTCCTGACCCAGTATGAGCCAGGTTATTGAGCAGAGAGACAAGAGACTGATTTCTCTCTGTCTGTGCAGCCAAAACCCCCCGGGCCTTGCTGCCAGCACGCAGGGAGCTGTGCCAGGGTGCAGAGCAGATCGCTGCCTGCAGGCCTCACTGAGCAAAGCTGCTCTTAGCACAGGGAAGGGCTACAGCAGAAACACAAGCCAGGGCTGCTCTTAACAAAAGATCTTACCTCCGGGGTAAGGTGGCATTCCTCCAGGCTGGGGAGCTGCAGGGTAACCCCCTGGGGCAGGATATCCAGCTGCTCCTGGATACCCAGCACTGGGTGGTGCTGCAGGGTAGGCCCCTCCTGCCGGAGGGTATCCTCCAGGGACAGCAGGGTAGGAGTACTGACCAGCTGGAGGATAGACTGATTCCTGTCCCGTCGGCTGAAACACACAAGTGGACTGTCTGTGCACCTGCTAACTGGTCATTAGAGGAAAAAATCTTAAGCTACCAAAAGATCCACGTGCATAATAATGTGAACTATGTAATTAGATTCAGCACGGGAGGTGACAACAGCAGAATTCCCGAAGCCTGGATGGGAGTCTCCTGGTTGGGGTTTTTTTTTTCACCACCTCTCTGGAGCCCTGTTCCCAGTTTGGCTACTGTCATGGTGAAAAATGTTTTCCTTAAATTAAATTACAAATACAAACTGTGGTTGTTGCCATCTGCTCTTTCACTGTATCCCTCTGACAAGACTCTGGCTCCAATGTCTGTAGCACTTCTTCCTACATAGCTGAAGACTGAAAAGATCTCTACCCTTTTCTCTAGGCAAGCAGCACTCCTTGGACACATTCCTGTCTGTCCTTGTGTCTGTTGCACTGGGAGGCCACTAGAACATGATTCCAGGTGTGGCCTCATGAGCACTGAGCACAGAGGAATAATAATTTCCCTGACCTGCTGACTTCACTCTTGCTAAAGCCTGGTATGTCATTAGCCTTCTTACCCGGGGACATGCACTGCTGACCACATTTGACGTGGCAACCTCCAGGAATTTACTGGAAAGCTGCTACTTCTATCCTGCATCAGAAACAGGTGAGCTCAGCTAGCCTTGCTCTCTATGAATCATTGGGAGCTCACCTATTTTTATAGGACTTTTAAGAGTTTAGTATCCTTGAAACTTCTGCTTTTCTTGTACAACCAGTATTTTTAAATGTTACAAGAGCGAGAACTTACAAAAGGTAGGTTGGGATTTCCTTTGGAATCCAGGTTATAAAGCATGGACATTCAATGACTAAATCTGGACTACTGAGTTAGACTGAACACCTCTCACAGATTTTAAATAAAAGAACAAGTCAGACATCTCTGTGCCTTTGTTTTGCTATGTGTATGACTCACCAGTCATACCACAAAGGTTGCTATGAGCATTAATGTATATTAGAAATATTTCCTTGAATGACTAGGGTATCTAAGGGAAAACTCTAAGTTAAAAGTCATAATTTATCTTAAAAATCAAGTATTTTAAATCATCTTCATAATGAAGCATAATATATGGACTCATTACTCACTTGCTGAGCATCATCTTTACTGACTAGCTTTAGAAATGTGGGTCAGACATTGCATACAGTACACACTCATTCTTGACCCAATGAACAGAAATCACCTTAAGTAATGATGTAAAGTCCAGCTCAAACATTATCCTTGGGTTTGGTTGCCCCAAGATTTCTATTCCCAGATTACAGTGCCCAGGTTATATAATAAATACTCTCTTCCCTCGTGGTACAGTCTAACTTTTCTCTGGAAAACTCAACAAAAAAGGTTTTAATGGAATTAGATTCACACATCCAAAATAAGGATCCTCAAAAGCCCTGCTCAGATAACTATCAGTATTGCAGGAGAAAATAATTTCACATGGATTTTTGCACTGGTGATCACTTTGGGCATCATCAATGAGACTAGGAAACCTAGAATCAAAGATATCAAATATAACAGACCTTTATAGTTAATCCACTGACATTGGCTATATTTTAAGATGCCAGCTAAAAAAAAAAAAAAAATTACATTTTCAGATGCAGTTAAAAATACAGCTACAATCATGAGGGTTCAGCAGCATCTTCTGGGAAATAAATCCTGGAGTTAAGAAAGTCAGCTTTCTATCCTGTTTGTCTCACTTGGACCAATTTTAGTGTTTCAGAAGGAGTAAGGGTAAATTGTAAAGCAAAAGAATTAGAGACCTTATTACATGTATTTATATATATCTATTGCATGTATTTATAGCTTTTCAGTATCTTAAGGGGATCTGGACAGTACAGATCTGCTCAAGTCCAGTTTTTACTAGATGAAACACAGACCATAGAAAATTCCCACCATTACAGCATGATCAATGTCATACTAACAAGAGCATATGGTTGCATCTAGCATTGAAAAATGATGCAGGCATATAAAAAAGACTTCAGTATCAGTCACACCTGATCCATTCCTGCCTTCTGTTAAGTTTCATTGGTATTTTTAGTCCATTCAGTCATAAGCTGGAGGTGGAACAAAGTCCTGCAGCTGAAGGATAGGGGGTCAAAGTCAAGATACAGTTTCCTTTATCCTCAGAAAAATATTTACTTGGTGTTGTATGAAAGCTGTTTAATGTTGCCTATTGTTCCAGAAAAGTTTTTGAAGGTTTGGTCATGCTTTGGTTTAGCTTTGTCTTGTGAGTTTGTTTTTTATACAGGCAACTATCTCAGCACATCATATTTTTTAAAGTACTAGTAGTTCTTACATAAATATGAGGGTCTTTATGTGCAGGGTCAGAGGTAATCTCTGAAACAGTCTCTCTCTACCACAGTCTCTACCAAATATTCTGTGTACCCATCTGCCAGTAGTCACAGAGATGCTGAACCAACTTCAGTGGCCATTACCTTTAGGAAGAGCTTGAAATGCTTTACTGAGGCAATGTTGAAAAAATATTAAATCTTAAACTTCCTTCTTTAAATTCTTATTTACAGCTGTAAAGTCATCCTCTTATACATAGACAAAAACAAATCTCTAGAGAACAATATATATAACACACATGTTGACACATGTTCAGACAGCTGTTATTTACATACACACAGAGCATGGTAAGAAGGGGTACAGACAACAGGAGGTATTGTACATTAGGAATGCAGTGCATTCAAGAGCTGTACTTACAGGGTAACCAGGGAAAGCAGGGTAGCCACCAGAAGGGGGATAGCCTGGATATGCCATTCTGGGGGGGGGAAAGAAAAATATTTTCACTGTCAAGGCACTATAGCTGAGTTTCTAGCAGCTATTTGCTTGCTAATTACCTGTTCAATCACGTGAACAAAATGTTTAGTAGATTTAGAATTGCTTAGGAGCACTTGTCAGCTATTAAAGGCACAAAACCTTTCCTTTTTTCATGCACGTGACCATAGCAAGCAGGATTTGGAAAGGAAGTATCTTCGACTTTGTAATTCTGTACTAGAGTCAGCTAGACATTGAGGCATGGTAAGAAGTTTAAACCTCCAAAAAGAACTCTGAAGTACAGGATACACTTTAAGGTGCCAGCAGGAGGAGGATGAGCCCTTTGCCAGATCAAAAACAGAAGGGTCAGGCTGGAGCAGGGCCTCAGATCTGCCCCACACCAAGCATCTGTCTCCCATCACTCCGCACTCCTCTGCTCAGAGGTGGAGAGTGAAAAAAGCAGTACCCCTGTCTAGCCTGTGTAAAATGACGATTTTTGTAATCCCCCAGTGTAACTTCATTTGTGTACAAAATTTCTGTTTCCTGTCAGTAACTGTTCTGATCCCATTTTTAATAGAGTAGTGGAACAGAATGGGACTGGGATCATCCCCCTTGCTGCCAACCAGGTTGGCAGGGAGACCATTAGCCAGGTTACATTTAATGGCAAGAGAGAAGAATCATGTTAATGAGAACCAGCCACATTCCCTATCAGGGACTGGAAGTTACTAACAGCATGTTTCCAGGTATGCACTATAGCTGCACAAATCAAAGGACACGGGAAATACAGAAGTGAATGAAGTACATCAAATTATTATTCACATTTCTAGGTATTCACTCACCAAACCAAATGGATTTGAAATTAGAATTCTTTCTGCATTAGACTACTAAGGCAATAGGTAGTCATGGAATTAAACACACAAAACTTAATGTGGAAAACGTTAAAGCTTTGTGTATGTCGCTTCAAATAAGAGCCAAAACCAACTTGCAGAGCAGCACAGCTATGCAGTCTCACACTGATAATCTTGGGTCACCACTTCCAAATCAATAAAGGGGCAAGAACAACATGACATATATTTGTAAATCTATGCTTTAATCGTAAACACTGCTAATGGGTATTTATTTCCCTAAGAAGAAACACCTTAAACCACTACCTGTACAGGATTTGTTACTGGCAGCTGCTTGAATGGACTTTAAATTTGGCTTTCAACAGCATGTTTCTTTTGGTATTTCTGATTTCAACACTAATCTAACTCCTTTCAGGAACAGGGTGCCCAGCAACACTTCCTTCTGATTGCAGTTTCACTCTTTCTGCTTACAGGAAAACAGTGTCTCAGCAAAACTGAGTATTAAAATCAGTCAAAAAAAACTTCAGCTTTTCAGCCTCATGTAATTCAGCTACAGTTATACCATTAAGACAACAGGATTATGCAGCCTGTACTGTTTATGGAGCTGCACGTCATCATTTTCTCTGTACAATTATGTTTTTCATGATGTAAAAGAAACAGATGTAAAAAGTTTAATTTATACAATCCATAGGACTTGACAATCTTTTAACCATATAGAAATATACCAAATTTTAGACTTACTGCTAAGATAATTTGGATTTAATTTAAGTTTTCAGCTATGTCTCTGATTATCTAGCAAACACATTCTGGCAAAAAGCTTTTTAAGGCATGAGTTTCCAACATCTCATTTTCAAGCCATCAAGCCTATACAACAAAGCTATGTTGTATTTTTGATTTGCAAATTAACTGTATGTGTAAACCTGTGACTGACAGTGCACCAGTAAATTGTTTAACCCTTTCCTTACTTCTGTTGTATATGGGTTCCTTTCCTGGAATTGTGTGATGCAAGTTCTTCTAGGCCATGTACTGAGAATTGTGATATTTCATTTAATCATCCCCTTCTTAGCAAGGCCTTGATTCCTATTTGTCATTCATCTGAATTATTAAAGCAAAGTAAAGCAAATGCAGAGAAAATATTTTTATCTAGCTGAACTTTTTTTCCCCCCTCTTTTATTTGAAACAAAAGATCAATAAAAGGGTCAAGTAAGGACTAAGGCTTCAGTTACGTCGGGCCTTTTATAACTAGATGGACACACCGTTAGATTGGGATTTCAGACTTGCCTCTGACACCCTTTCCAAGAGTCTCTCAAAACTTCCTATGACCAGGCAGCAATATTTACTGAAACCTCTTTCTGTACATAGATATGTCTTCCGTGAGATAAATCAGGTCACTTACACAATACTAAATATTTAATAAACGTTGGACAGCTGCTGCCTTTGTACATGGCCTGGCGTATCTGAAGCGCAGGCATCCTCGAGCAGAACAAGTTCCGATGTTACTGCTTTTATAACAAAATAACAACGGATTTTCCCGTCAGGCTTTAATCTCCGCCCCGTTTCCCTCAGACGGGGCACAAGGCGAGGCCCGGCCGTGGCGGCTGAAGCCGCGGGCCGGACGCTGCCATAGCCCGGCCGGACTGAGTCAGAGGCAGCGCCGGCGAACGGCGGCTGGAGCCGCAACACCCGCCGGTTCTTCCCCGCAGGCTGACAGCGTCATCTGAGGGCGGCTCCGCTTCTGGCGGGTGGATGTCGTGCTGCCGGTGTAGCGTCAGGGAGGGGCTCAACAGGTAGAAACACAAGTCTCACCTGTGCTGCGGCTGCAGACCCAGCCCGGGCCCCGCGGAGATCTCCAAGACACAGCACCGTACACAACGGGGCGGGGAGGGGAGGGGAGGAGAAGGAGGCGAGGCGAGGCCCTGCCCTGCCCGGCCCGGCCCGGCCCGGCCCGGCCCGGCCCTGCCCTGCCCTGCCCTGCCCTGCCCTGCCCTGCCCTGCCCTGCGCACACCTGCGCCCGCAGGCGAGGCAGACCCACCCCCCCTCCACACCACACCCGCCTTTAAAGGACGCCGGCGGGACCACCACCCGCGCCAGGAGTTAGCCCTCCCACTCTGTTTTGGGGTGGGAAGGGCAGTTACGTATCGCGCTGGTCTCTCTCCGCTCCCGAGCTACCAACCCGGAATGGCGCGGCGAGCCCTGCGGCGAGGTGCGGCTGCTGGCGAAGGCAGGTACCACCCTACTCGCTTCTCCAAGGTGACTGGGGCTTCGCCCCAGCTCCGCACCGAGAGGGCAGGACCCCCGCCAGGGGGGTGCAGCGCTGCGGGGCGGGTCGACGCCTACCTCGGCTGTACAACTGCTGAGCCCTGAGCTGTCGGGCGGCCGCGGCTCCAGGAGCCCTACCACCGGCTGCCGCTCAGGTCGCCCCGGGCCCCAGCACGCCCGCGCCGCAGGACGTAGCGGGGCTGGGGCCGAGCCCCCCCCGGCGGTGGCGTGTGAGGAGAACCGCCGGGGCTTGAGACGAGGGTCACGGCCGGTCGACTCCTCCCCCTCCCCCCTCCTGCTGCCTCACCTGAGGGGAAACCTGCGGAACCTCCGGGCTCTCTCCCGCAGCTACACCGCAAAATGGAGGCTTTGGGGCCGGGCGGCACCCGCCCCGCCCCCGGCACCGAGCCCGCCCTGGCCCGGCCCACGGCCCCCGCTGCCCGCGGACCGGGGCGGCGCGCCCGAGTCCTGGCAGGGCCGAGGCGGACCCGCAGCGGCTCCCGGTGGTGATCGCCCTGCTAACCGGGGACCCCTTTCCTATCCGTGCAGGTTTGGTCCCTCTCGCTGAAGGAAAGCTGTGGTACCCTCAGTTCTCCTTAGAACGGCGGAGAGGTAAGTTCAAAGGCACAAGTGCCCTCAAAAGCAGAGCAGCTTGCCAGTGGAGTTCTGTCAGGGGACGCATTGAACACGGGAAGCGCCAGGAGGTGCCATCTCACGGGGGTCCTTTAGCCACCAGTTTAGGGAAGGAGAAGCCCACGCTGCGGTTTCCCTGCAGCACCACTGCAATGGAGTTAAGCCCTAACACATGCAGCTCTAAATCAAGTCTGTTACCCAGTAACACTTAAGTTTTTAGATCAAGATCATTATCGTTCAGTAGCAGGCAAGTTGGCCAAGTCACCTAAGCCACCGCAACAGACAAAGTATATAAAAGATGTAAATGGAGCTGGAGGAGTAGCTTCTTCTTATGTAGTTATTCAATATCAGGATCTAGGCCCCAAGAGGACATAAAGGTGAAATTGTCCTGGCTGCTTCATACCTTCCTCAAGAAAGAAATCTTAGTCATTCATATGCATTTGTGGGAACACCTGGTGTTATATTTCTATTGTAATGTTTATTCATATTATGCTTAGACACTGCATATACATAGTCCTCCTTTACCTGGTGGTTAATTATTCATAAGAAATTATGATGAGCAAGATACAATTTATGAAGGATCCACCTATGATATTATGCACCAGTTACTTGAGATTATTTAAAATAGCTTCCTACTTTTTTATGAAAAACTTATTAGCAGTTCAGAGACTACTGAAATGCAAATAGGTTTTTTTTTCCTGTAACCTGGTGCAGCACTTGCTGTATGTGAAACAACCACTCTTTAGTTGTCTGTAAAACAGCACTAAGTGCAGGCAGTGAAAATTAGGTGGGTAATAATCTACCACGCTTACTTGCTTCAAAAGAGAAGTATTTAATCCACCTTAAAAAAAAATCTAATAAATGACCCATCTTCAGCAAGTTGGGCTTGTTCTTCCTCATTTGCCCAGAACACATCAGGAGCAGCTTTAAGAATTTAAGTCCCACATCATTCTTCAGCTGATGCTCCTACCATGTCTACTTCACTTCTGTTAAGCACATTTCTTTCAGGACAGGTATAGTTTTGTCTCTGTTTCCATGGGAACCTAGTACATTTATAAAATACACAATTCTTTATCTGTTCCATTCAGTGGACTGTTAAATTTGAGCTTTAAAAACAATGTTTTCACAAACAAGTGGGAAAAGAGTGAGGGGGAAAATGTAGCAAAAAGGCATGCTTCTGCAGAATCTGATAAATTTGTTGCATGTTTATATTAACAAGAATATCTGGTTTGACTTCTTTAAAAGCATGGAATGGATCCACTGTGTTCATATGATTTCACTCCCTATATTTAAGAAAATCCCTTGGTTTCTTACTCTAGCTAGAGTCAGCACATTTAGGAAAGCTCCTAAAACCCCATGTAGAGTCAAAACAACTCACAATTAGAACAGACAACATTAGTGAAGTTAGGAGACAAACTCTTGCTTCTCTCTTTTGTAATATCCTAGTATTTTCTGCTAAGGCTTGATACGGACAGAATTCTGGTCTGGAAGGACTGGACTCTCCCCTCCACAGTTGTGCTGAGTGCTATCAATAGAGCTGAAAAATAACCTTTTTTTCTCCTGGGTAATTTATTGTTGGTGACATAGGTTATAAAAGCATTGATGCTTCTCTGTGTTATGTATCCTGTTTGGAACATTATTTCCCACTTGTATGTGATATATTACTGTTGATATTCGAATTCAGCCAATATAGTTAAAAAAGCAAACAGAACCCCCCCCAAACTTTCTCAGAGTTTATTGTAAGCAACAAGATCTGGTCAGCTTTGAACCACAGGGCAAAGTGTAACAGACCACACAGGATACTGCAGTGATCCAAGTCTAAATTGTGCTAAAAATACTTCTCCTGTGACGGAACCTTGTGACTGCAGTAATTAAAATGCATATAGTTGAAGGTAGCTGTTGAGTTAACCTCCCTGTGTGCAGGGAGCAGAGTGAGTTCAGTTTGCTGTGGGAAGAGCCCTGTGTTTGCTTGGCTGCTCAAGAAGAGTCCCTGCCCAGTGAGTCATGTCAGGGCTCCACCCAGCTGTGAGCCAGACACCCAGATTTCACAAAAAGCTTATGACTGAGTTAAACACGCCAAATTAGCAGCACAAACTTATTTCCCTACCCAGAGAAACACATTTTCTCCAGTCACATGAATTTAGAATGTCAAATTCAAACAGCTTTTTAGCTTAACCAGCAAGCTAACAACACAATACACTGGGCAGGGACACCACTTAGATCTTACTCTAATCCTAGCCACCACCAGAACTGTTGTGTGCAGCATTAGTCCCAAGTATCTGATAGCAGTCATGGGAAACCTTCCTATTGCATGGTGCCTACCCACTAATCCTTTTGAAGATTCACCTGAAGGTCACCTGCAAGCCTTGCAGCAAAACAAAGCCCAGGGAAGCTAATTACCATCAGGTATCACCTGCCATTTCCATTGTGGTACACACAGCCTTCTTTCTACTGCTCAGGCTGTCATCAGTTTAGAACTAGTGGAGCACTGCCAGCTGCCCCCTGCAATTTTCAGAAGGTGTTTCTGTTACAGACAGTTCATCCTGCAGGTATTGATTTTGGGTAAGTAACATAGAGCACTTCTATGTACTTGTTGGCCTTATGTGCACTTGCTCAAAGATGTGAAGTAGTCTTGCTACACTGGGGAGATGTCAGAACAAAGCATAGTGTCTGTGTGCTAATTAAACTGCAGGTTGTCAGAGCTCACTGAAGAAAAGCCCACGAGGTTTCATTGCCTCCTTGTACTGCCAGGAGATGCCTTGCTGCAAGACTGCTCCTTTGTTGAGGCTGATTGAGATCATATGTCTGAGAAGAGTACAAGGCAGCAAGGTGGACGGATTTTATCCATTCCTCCATTTTTTCTAAGTACACAGTATGCCAAAAGGGAATCATAGAATGTTTAGGGCCGGAAGGGACCTCCAAAGGTCATCTAGTGCAGCCCCCCTGCAGTGAGCAGGGACACCCTTAACTAGACCAGGCTGCTTAGAGCCTTGTCCAACCTCTCCTTGAATATCTCCAGGGATGGTGCCCCAGCCACCTCCCTGGGGAGCCTATTCCACTGATCCACCACCCTCAAGGTAAAGAACTTCTTCCTGATATCCAGTCTAAACCTACTCTTCTCTAATTTAAACCCATTACCCCTTGTCCTTTCACTACAGACCCTTGGAAACAGCCTCTCTCCAGCCTTCCTGTAGACCCTTCAGGTACTGGAAAGTGGCTATAAGGTCTCCCTGGAGCCTTCTCTTCTCCAGGCTGAACAACACCAGCTCCTTCATCCTGTCCCCATAGGAGAGGTGTTTCAGCCCTCTGATCATCTTTGTTACCCTCCTCTGGCCCCGCTCCATCAGGTCCATGTCTTTCCTGTGTTGAGGGCTCCAGAACTGGATGCAATACTCCATGTGAGGAATCAGCAGAGCAGAGTGGCAGAATCACTTCTCTTGATCTGCTGGCCACCCTTCTCTTGATGCAGCCCAGGATACAATTGGCCTTCTTGGCTGCAATTGCACACTGTTGGCTCATGTCCAGCTTCTCATCCACCAACACCCCCAAGTCCTTTTCTGCAGAGCTGCCTTCCAGCACCTCATCCCCCAGCCTGGATTGATAGTGAGGATAACTTAAAGGCATAACTTTAGTCCCTTAAGAGATCACTATCAAGTCTGCTTGTTCTTCTAAGAACTGGCAAATTCCAGAATACCTTTTCTTTATCAATTATCAAAAAATTTTCTTTTTTTTTTTTTCTCAGAACTTTGCATTTTGTGCACAGCAGCTTATTAAATAGCTATTTGATGGTAGGGCATTAAAATCTTTCTTCTCCCCTTCTCTCAATTTTCCTAACAGGGAATGGCAAGCTTACTGCAGTGGAGAGATCAGGGCAAGAATATTATGCTTTCACCCCTGCAATTTGTTTTCAGTAATTAAGAAAGTTAGCCAGCTCTTTTCCCCTTTTTTCCTCCTTCCCTCTACCTATTTCAAGGCTTATTTTAAAAAACACCTTGACCTGAAAATTTCTGTAATAGTTAAAAGTCTGAAGACAAGGGAAAACAAAACATTTTTATTTAGACTCGTAAAAACCAAAAGCCAAGTCTTAACACCTATTTAATGCTCACACGTAACATTTTCAGAGATCTGAGAATCTTTGCTATATCTTCAGTTTTCACACACCTTGTCCTTACAATTAGAACTTAGAATTTAGCACTGAGTCAGTCTTCCAGATGGGAACAACCAGTACAGGATCTACAGCTTTGTAACCTGAGGCCCATTCTTGGATTTCTATGGCAACAGAAATAATTTTGGGGAGTACTGACTTTGCAGGCTTCTCCAACATGTCATGTTTGTTACCTGAACAGATAGGAGGCATCAGAAACAGTGATTATTAATGAGGTGGGCAGTTATGTTGCAGAAGAGGGATGCTTTTCCTCTGTTGGGCAAAACCTTGTCAGTACAGCTTTTTTTTTT
>VYZU01079766.1:30378-44895 GCA_013401355.1 Ceyx cyanopectus
CTTGATCTGCTGGCCACCCTTCTCTTGATGCAGCCCAGGATACAATTGGCCTTCTTGGCTGCAATTGCACACTGTTGGCTCATGTCCAGCTTCTCATCCACCAACACCCCCAAGTCCTTTTCTGCAGAGCTGCCTTCCAGCACCTCATCCCCCAGCCTGGATTGATAGTGAGGATAACTTAAAGGCATAACTTTAGTCCCTTAAGAGATCACTATCAAGTCTGCTGGTACTTCTAAGAACTGGCAAATTCCAGAATACCTTTTCTTTATCAATTATCAAAAAATTATCTTTTTTTTTTTTTCTCAGAACTTTGCATTTTGTGCACAGCAGCTTATTAAATAGCTATTTGATGGTAGGGCATTAAAATCTTTCTTCTCCCCTTCTCTCAATTTTCCTAACAGGGAATGGCAAGCTTACTGCAGTGGAGAGATCAGGGCAAGAATATTATGCTTTCACCCCTGCAATTTGTTTTCAGTAATTAAGAAAGTTAGCCAGCTCTTTTCCCCTTTTTTCCTCCTTCCCTCTACCTATTTCAAGGCTTATTTTAAAAAACACCTTGACCTGAAAATTTCTGTAATAGTTAAAAGTCTGAAGACAAGGGAAAACAAAACATTTTTATTTAGACTCGTAAAAACCAAAAGCCAAGTCTTAACACCTATTTAATGCTCACACGTAACATTTTCAGAGATCTGAGAATCTTTGCTATATCTTCAGTTTTCACACACCTTGTCCTTACAATTAGAACTTAGAATTTAGCACTGAGTCAGTCTTCCAGATGGGAACAACCAGTACAGGATCTACAGCTTTGTAACCTGAGGCCCATTCTTGGATTTCTATGGCAACAGAAATAATTTTGGGGAGTACTGACTTTGCAGGCTTCTCCAACATGTCATGTTTGTTACCTGAACAGATAGGAGGCATCAGAAACAGTGATTATTAATGAGGTGGGCAGTTATGTTGCAGAAGAGGGATGCTTTTCCTCTGTTGGGCAAAACCTTGTCAGTACAGCTTTTTTTTTTTAGCTAATTAACTAAAAAATTGTAAGTTTCTGTTCACATAATTATACTCAACTTTCACATCAAAACTTCATGATGTGTAGTTTTGCTGTGCTTTTCTTTTCCAAAGATGGAAACTCCAGTAGCCACACCTTTTCAGCCACAAATACTTTTCAAGCCCTTTTCATCATCAACTTAGTTGCTAGTTTAGTTCTTTGAATCCCTACTTCATGAGGGGCTATTGACCTTGATTTCCCTTTTTCCAAGGGTCAGATATGCATAGAAATGATACCATCATGTAAACAATTCACTGTCTCATGCTCAGTCAGCACCTTGCTGAAGATGGGTATGTACACAGCACCCCTCCCTCCTCCTCCATGGAAAAGCATGTTCTGTGCAACACTAGAAGTCAGGCTTGCAGTGTGCTTTGACAGTTGGAAAAAACCCTATAAAGAAATGTGCAGAATTGGAGTTGCCTTCCATCCACTATATTTTCTTTCCTAATGCCATAACTTTTTTTTTTCAAAAGCAGATTCATTATACAATAAATGAGAACCACTTTTTTTCTAGACAGAAGCCAATCTTGCCATTGCATTGTAATTTTTATTTCAAATACATTCTTACAATAAAGCTGTATTGTGTTATATAAGTAGATAAACCCAGGAGACAAAAGATCCATGTATTCAATTTTAAAATGCTGGGCTCAACTAAACTGTAGCCATTCCCATTCACTTCCTAAACCATGTCAGGGACTTTTTCAGGGCAATGGGAACCAAGATGTAAACTAAGTCATCTAGGTAATTAAATTACAGTCCAAGGAAATTTGTAACACCACCACAGAAAAGTGTATCTGCTCATTCTAGGCTCTTTGAAGTGTAGGGTGGCAGAATTTTCTTTATAAACTCAGAAGTTTTTCATTGAGAGCAATCTGTGACTGTGTGAGGTTTGCCAAGTAGGTTACCATCAGTAGGTCCTGTGAGGGGAAAAAAAAACAAACCAGTGATCAGAAATATTAACAAAGAGAGTAGCTATTAGGAAGTTGAATGTTTAACATCTGTAGAGCAGTTTACAATCAACTACTAGAAATACTGTTAGTCCTGAAAGCCCTATGCTGAGGAATGCTTCTATTGCATGAGGAAGGTTTTGGTATTCCTAGAATATGAAACACTGCTTGTGAAATTTTAACTCTGAGTTCACCCGAGTCAACCAGGAGTCAAAGGGTATAAGCAAAATTAAAAAGTAGGTTTAGACTTGCAGACTGTGGGTGAACACCATATTCAAAAACAGCTTTAATTTTCTAAAAATCAGTTATAGAAACAAAATAGCACCTGTATCTTAAATGTTATGCAAGGAGATAGAACTTCATCTCAGGCAAAGGAAGGTGGCAGGTCACCAGTTATCCTTTAAATCAATCCTGCTTTAAGCCTAGTTACTCATCTGATCATGCTGGAAGAAATGGTGCTAGCTTTCAGATTACTTCCATAATTCCCAAGTGCTTTAAAACTTAGTTCTATCGTTTGCAGTTGCTTGCAAGATTATTATGGTGAGCTCCTTTATCCACCTTCAGCTCTTAAAACTTCACATTACTGACAAGAAAGGGCTTTATTTTCTATTAACATGTTTGTATGAAAAGATATTGATTGTTCACAGACAAATTTGTGTCTGTAATTTTCCAAATTGATGGCAATACACTGAAAAAATTATATTATGAACTTACATTGATATTGCTGTTCAACATTGTCTCAAAGTCCTCTGGTGAAATCTTTGGCACCTGGTTGATAAGATCCATCAGGAAACGTCCAACGGTATTATCAGCAGCCACCTTCCCAGACTAAGCATAAGAAACAAACTTCACAGTAAAACACAAAGTGTATGGCCCAGAAGAAAAAAAAAGATATTAAAAGGAAAAACAAGGTGTACAAGTTTACATCAAATTTATCTGCTGGCTTAAAAATGTCTGGCCTTACCAATACATCCTCTGCATACTGCAGCACCATGGTCAGGGTATCCTGAATCCTGGCTGATGCTGACCCCACCTGCTGTAAGTCACTGGACAAGCCAATCACTCGATTAGGGCTAAAGCAAGTCTTCATTATGAGATCCACTGAAAGCAAAAGAAAGATCAGTGAAACAAATGACTGCCACAGAAAAAACCCCAACCAGTTTAAATGCTTAACTTGTTGAAGATTTTAAGGATAGCTTCAGCAAGACTGTTTAATTCCCATCAGAATTCCCAGAATAGCAATTTTACCAGGGTAAAAAAACGTTTGAACCAAAAATGGTTATAACCAAAACAGGAAGAAAACATTCACCTCCTATTCGCTCTGTATCATAATAAACGTATTTCACTGTCAGAGGTGTGAACATCACGCCCATAGTTTTACCAGGGACTCCCATGGGGGCACTAGAAAAAAAACCAACAAAATGTTTTCAGCATGGACATATGTAAGGGAGAAAGTAATAAATTTCCATCTCAGTGATCTCTGTAACTGCTGAAGTGTGAACATGAGTAGGTTACTCTTTCACACTATAATCAGCAATACTAAAGACTATGGGTGACTGAGGAAAGGAAATCAGGGCTGGAATACAATTAATTGCTCATTTTCATCCAATAATATCCCTATCTGGTCTGACACCTGTCAGCACGAATTCATGATGAAGAGTTAAGTACTGTCTTCTTAGCAACAGTTTCTTCTTGCTTATAGAACAGATATTTTTCTATCCTGAAATACTTCATATGTTTTAGAAATAACTTTAACATAAATATGACATAAAATGAAGTACAAAGCACAATAATAATCTATTATTCAAAGTATGTGAAGTTCATTTATGCTTTTAGGAAGATGTCATGGCGCAGCTTCATTTTTGAAGATGCACAGTCAAGAAGTGGTAGAAAAGCTGAGATTTTATCCTTAAGAGCTCTTCAGCCAGTACTGGGAAGAACAGTGAGGTAGAACTGCTTCATGTTTCATTTCCATTATTAATTGATTAAAACAAAAGGGCTTAAGGGGAGGAATGACTGATGAGAAAGATGCTGTTTCGATCATGTTTTAACTGTGCTAATCCTTCACTTTTATAAATAAACTGCCAAGCACTAAAGTGCGGTGACTACAGGCTGTCATTCAGCCAGCACGATGGAAGCTGTGACACACCAGCCACGTGAATCCTGTGAAACGTCACAAAGATGCTCAGAACACTATTAAGAGACAGCTCCCCACTCCGATGAGGTACCAGTCTCGTTTCAACTTAACGTATGACGGTCAAGAGAGGGCAGCAAGCTCTGCTCCCTGGCTCACTGCTGTTTCAGCTACTGCACACTACTGTCCAGAGGGGCTGGCATGGCCTGCTGTGGCCCCGCACCCTGCTGTGGTGCCTGGGTGATTCAGTACCTGACGTAGGCTTTGATGCTCATGCGGGAATTCTGGAGACTGGTGTCCACAGTGAGGTGGATTGGATTGTGCGCTTCCCGGCTGTAATACTCGTGGATCAGGACGGAGTGTTCTGTGATGTCGTGACCTGTTGCGTACCTTCAAAACAACACGTTTGAGTTGAGGAGCCTTTCTTCCAACTTTTGAGTTGCCTCATGTTTGGAGGTGGTTGTGTATTGTATATACACGTTTGTATCCTAAAACACTGATTTCCTCACAGTGAGCTGCAGCAGTGTGCTAAATGCAAGTCTTTTAACTAGGGAATTTGTAGGTTTATGGCCAGCTGTCCTAGACCTGTAGGAATCACAGGCTGAGCACACACCCATGCCCAGAACATGAACAGGGCCAGCACTGCAGCACCAGACATACAGAGTCAGTACAGCTGACATCAGACACCCAAGATTCTGTTATCTGTCACTATCTTCTTTATTTCCATGTAAGTCAAAATATGCCAAACAAAACTGGACCAACCAAGCAGATGTTCCACAGATCAAACATTCTCTGCAGGACATACAACTTGTTCATCTAGGTCCTTTGGCTGCTCTGCAATTAGCTTCTCTCACCCCAACATTAGAGTTGCACTTTGCTGTGCCATCAGGTGGTTGATGCAGTCTGCTCCACAGGAACAGACCTAAACTATTTGGTAGGATCAGAGAACCATGAAACAGCTAATAAAGCTATCCACACATTCAGACACAGACTTTGGCTTTTGGTACTTGAAACTACTCATTTTCACCCTTCTTTCTAACCAGTTAGCTTGCGTGCTGCAGGTTGTATTACAGGTGTCTAAGTTGTTCTAGCAAAGCTGTGCAAGCATTCTCTAACTCATCGCTCTGTGATACCTGTGCTGGATATAAACAAAATCCTCTAAGTTCCTATACTGTCCCTTCCTATTAGGGATTGCAGGAGCTTAACAACTGACTCTGCAACAAGAATTGCAAGACCTTACTGTCACAAGCACTAGTGTTTTTTCTTCTCAACAAGAGAACTATGTATTCAGGTAGTCTAAGGGACCAAGACAACTGCTTGTATGTTCTCACAGAAGAAGAACAACTTACCAGCCCAAGATGATCTCGCTAGGAGACACCTTCTTGTGCAACTCATACATGTTTTTGGCAAATTCCATATCAACTGCCACCTGAGGAACAGGAGGGGAGTAAGTCAGCTGGTTACTGGGATGCTCACCCTTAGCAGAGGAGACGACGGACAGAAGCCCTGACGCCGTCATCAGAGGGAGCGTAGGGGTCGAGTACCCTGGCAGTTGCCCCCCTGCCAGACCCACCACCCGCTCTATGGCACAGCCCGCTGGGGCCCCGCTGCGCCCGGACCGCCTCCGGCGGGCGGTTCCGCGCCCCGTACCTCATCCTCGGACTCGTTGTGAGGGACGGAGAAGCAGTTGGTGACCTCCACCGAGTGCTTGTCCACGGTCCCTGCGGGAGGGCAGCACGGTTAGAGGGGCGCCGTGGGCGGGCCGGGGCAGGGCAGGGCAGGATGGCGGCTCTTACCCAAAAGCGTCCCGATGACCCGCGCCGCGCCCTCGTTGCGCCGCTCGAAACTGTCCACGATGGAGGCGAGCACGACCGGGTGCAGCCGCACCACGCGGCCGCCGGGGAAGGGGCCCGAGAGCGCGGCGGACAGCGGCGCGGCCGACGGCGGTGGTGCCGGCGCGGCGGACGGGGGCGGCGCGGCGGCGGGAGGAGCGTTTCCTACCGGCGTGGCGGGGGCTGCCGGCGGGCTCTGAGCCGGGGCGGCCGCGGGAGGAGCCGGAGCTGGGACTGGAGCCGTCGCCGCCATTTTGCAAGAGAGAGGGGTGGGGGATTCCCACCGGCAATCATTGGCTGATCTGAACGCCCGTCACTCAGTGCTGCCATCCTATTGGGGAAAGGAGCGCTCCAGAGCCCTCCTGCCAACTGCTAGCCAGTCTGCGGAGACCGCTGAGGGAAGGCGCTCTGATTGGACCAGGCACACCACCTGTGAATGACGTCTGCTGTTGGTCCCGCCCTCTGGAGGCCGTAAAGCATTTCGATTGGGAGCTCTTCTTCCCCGCCTCCCTGCCTCTCTGCTCTCTCATTGGTTGGAGCCGCCGCAGCCTTCTGTCTGTCAGGGCAGGGAGGCCTATTTATCGGCCACGGCGCTGCTGTTTGCCTTGCTGTTTAGAGGCGGAGGGTGCACATGCTGATACGTCAGTGTCGAGAGCTCTCCTGGCCGGTCCGGCTGCGAGCCCCGCTGGATGTAGGCTGAGCAGGGCTGGATGTCCCGGAGCTCCTTAGGGCCTTCTGCGCCATGGTACCACAGTGGCCCTGGGGCGCTGCCGTACCCTGCACCTGCCTCAGCCGGCTGTGTTTCTCTGGGGAGTTCTAGTCGAGCCTAAGGTTCGTGTTGCTGCCAACTGTGGGTGGCCGCTGAGGTGTGTGGGCGGCGGCAGCGAGGGTCACGGCTGCCGCTATCACCTCGACCCGCTCGCAGTGCGAGTAGAGGCAGCAGCCGTACGATGGTGTGGGAAACACAGTAGCCGGCGGGCGTGGCAGCGAGGAGGGTTGTGTGGTGCTGCCGTACCTGGGGCTGTGCAGCCCGGGAGGGAGGGAAGTCCTTGTTTTCCACGTCCGCCGGTGTCAGGTACAGAAGAACAAGTGATAGCCAAGTATCACGTAAAGAGCAAATGTTGGTTACTTCTAAGGCTTAATGGTTAAGCGAGAAATTGACTTCTTGGGTATAATGCACCCGTTACTTGTAGCGCCCCATGTGTCCACTCGCAAGCAGCAAGCCTGTGAGTGGAGCGGCTATGCTTTTGGTAACTGGTAAGGCGATTGGATTCTTTTGGAGCGTCTTTCTTTTCTCTCTCAGCAGAATGCTAGCAGATATTATTTTAACAGTTGTAGCAACATAACATTTACCTCCACGTCCCTTGGTTAAAAACCATTTTAGCAGACTTTTTCATATTAGTTTGACAAACTATAAGGGAGAACTTCAGGTGCCGTTGAAATGGTGGATTTTTTTGGTCTCAAACTTTTGTTTTCTCACAAGTAAACGGTATGTGTGCATAAATACACATAAATACTGAAACATCCAAAAGTCTCACCGGATAAAATGCCTAGTTCAGTGAAAGGGTGCACCTTTGGCTAGAGTATTTTTTGAAGTTTGTTTCGTATGTTTTCAGGGCCAGGTCAAGATCATATATTTCTTTGATTATCAAATCAAGGTGCACAGAAAGGTATCCACATCCACTATAACCTAATTCTGACCACAGGATTCAAGAGCCACGGCAAGGACTAAGGCTGCTCAAATAGTAATGGAAGGCTTACAAGGCATAATCTCTGCAGGCATTGTCACAACAAAACTGCTGTGCCGCCGTGTGCTGAGGAAAATTAGAAATATTTAACAGTGGCTGAGCCCCGGGCCTGACGTGGGGGGAGCCCCGGGCCTGAGCTGGCGAGCGCGGCGCGGTGCCCGCGAGATGGCGGCAGGAACCCGCAGCAAGCGCGGCCTCCTGCCGAATAATTCCCTCCAGCCCTCTCGCCCGTGCCCTGAAATCGCTGCCTTTACAGGAGTTTCATGCTTAATTGGATTTAGTGATTATTGCTAAGAGATGCAATTTTATTTTCCTCTGATACTAAAGCAATTAGATAGTCGTGAATACAAACCACATCCTTTGTAATCACTTAATGCTAATAATTAGTGACTTAACTCTGCCTGGTTGTAACTAAGTAGCATAAGCGGGAATTTGAGCACAGTACTTTCCCGGCCAATATTTATTTGTGTATTTGAGTTGCCAGTTTCTTTCTTCAGTTAATAATAGTAAGGTAAAATCAATGAGATGGAATTCATTCATGTTACTTTAATTCTACCTTAATTCTTCTGCCCCATTTTGCATATCGAAGAGAGATTTACTTATGGATGTTATGGCTGCAAAATCCTGTGATGTGCTGTACAACCTCTGGTTTTACAGAAATAAGTGGTAATGAAAAGTACTTGGGTCTTTGATTAAGGTACAAACTCTCCAACCTTTTGGGACATTCCTGCTTCTGATTTTCTACAATTGAGATTATTTTCTGCTTTTGACTCAGATCATATTCAGAGTCAGCTTTCAAGAAAGAGGTACTTTACATGCTACTTATATATGTTTGTACTGATGTAGCAAAGCAGTTAGATGCACTACTTTGCAAGACCAGGTCTTGTGTCATCACGTTATATTACAAACTTCCTGCCTACCCCATGCAGTGAGAACTGAACAAAACCTAGATATGACTCCTGGCTTTTTTCTCCCAGGGAGTATGAGGCAGAAGTGTGGCAGCGCTACTGTCCTTTCTGAGTGATCAACTTGAATAAGTAATCTCTGGCAGGCAGCCTTTAACATAGTGTCCCTTTGTCTGGTGACTTACTGTTACTGTGCTTGACTTAAAAGCATTTGTAACAGAGCAATGCTGTGTCCTTGAATACCTACTGAACTCTAAATAAAATGAAGTGTAATGTCACTGATAGCAGATAAGTGTGAAAGTTCTTGTTCAGGCAGATTTCAAATATTAAAAAATTCTATCACTTGTAACAGCCAACCTATCGTGCTGTTGGGGAAATTAATCTCTTCTCACAGTCCCTTGTTCTTATAAAATCACTTTACAGCTTCTTTTATTAGTAAACATGTCATTTCCTTTGTTTCCTCTACAGCATGGGTCAAAGCCATAACTTTCCCTATATTTGAGCCCAGACCAAAACTGCATATGCTCCCAGAAGCACTGAGCTGGACCTTTGGGACTGGCACTGCTAGTGATGTCACTCAGCACACACATTTGCTTTGGTGTCTTGACCTGTAATCTGCATACAGAAATGAAGTAATTAGACTGGAAAATACAAATTTCATTTGCTGTTGTAGGGAAGCATGCTGAGAGACAGAATGGCAAAAATGTTGTGATTTTTGTGATCTGCAAGTGTTACATGATTTCTACATCACCCAAACCTGACAGTGTTGTCTGTCCCTTCACAGCTCTGTGCTGTTTTCTGGTGTGAGGCAGCTGCATCATGATGTTCTGGATGATTAAACGGACGAAGAAGGCCAAGGTAAGAAGATCTTAATTTGCATACAGAAATGGGAGCTGAAAATGAACAATGGTAATAAAATCTAGGGGACACTTTCTGTTTGGGAGCCTGGGAGACTCCAGGGCCCATTGCATTTCTGATATTGGCATCTTGGGTGATGTTAAGGCAAGTCATCTGTATAACTGAGGTAATGACAGAGATGTGCTTTGGCTAGTATTTTAGCTCTTTTGATGTGACATGTTTAATAACTACTAGGTAGTATTATTCTGCTGAGGAAAGGCAGTACAGATTTTACCTTTTGAGGAAACAGCTCTGAGAGGAGGCTGAAGAGTGCATTTCCTGACCTAGAGACTGTTCACCTGGAGAGAGAGAAAGTGTTCAACTAGCCTGAGCAGTAGGAGAACAGTAACTGTATCTGTACTGTTTTTTAAAAATAAAAAATAAAAATAATTCTGTAGCTGAGATGAGTTCATGTTGCTGAGCTTTCAAGTGTAGCAGCAAAATTTGATTGCATTTTATATCAAACCTGTTGCTCATGAAAGCTTGGACCATAGTTATTTTCAAGGGTTGCTTTTGCTAATGCTGTGCTAACCATTCTGGCTGTAGAGTTGAAGTATCCCAAAAGCTGATGTATGAGTTCACCTATATTCTGCTTGCCAACTTGTCTTTCTGCATCAGAAAGCATGATACAACATTGGTTGAGTGAACTGCATGGGGCTGGCTGGACTGGTCCGCTCAAAAAGAGAATTGATTCCAAGCTGCCTGGTACTCCAACTGAATCACAAACCTTTGAAGCTCTCCTCTCCTTATTGTTGTGGCAGATAAGGCAGTACACAAACACAGTTAAGTAGGCTGTTAGATGGGATTTCTAACCCCATCTAAAAAGTCAAATCTGTGTTTGCAACTACAAAGTCACAGCTAGTTTCTTTCAGCTTTTTTTTTTCAGATTTTATTTCAGATATTCTGGGAGTTTTCTGCTCTAGGTCTCGCAAACATTTGGAATTTGCCACTTATTATTCTGTTATCCCTTTTAATATATATATAATTCTGGTGGGTTTGTTGTTGGTTTGTTGTTTTTTTTTTGTTGGAATAAATAACAAGAGCTGATCCATCACTGAAAATCATCCTAGTAATTTGTTTCCATAGCTGCCAGAAAGGCTGCCTTCTACCAATGGCAAAATTCATGGGAGATATCCCTCACCTTGCCCAGTCATCTTCCCTTAGATATGTCTGTCTAGAAGTCTTTCTTCTTCCTTCTCTGACCTCTGAAGTCTATAACAGAGTCTGTCTCTGTGAAAATACTGTAAAACTTTTCTCTTAAATCCTTGTGTTGCTAGGCATTTTCCTTACCAAATATGAATAAATCACCTCATTTTTAAATGTGCCAGTATTTTACGTATCATTTGTATACACCTTTGAATATTGAGTTCATTAACAGAATGGTCAGTTTCAGCAAATACATCTAATCTTAAAGACAGTGGAAAGCAGAGCCTTTTGCATGTCCATATCTAGTACCAGTTTAGCAAATATGAGAAGCAAATCCCTTCCTCATTTTAGAAATAAAAGGTTTTTGAATGTTAGGAGAAACCTACCCTGAAAAAGACATTGCTTTGACTTCCTAGTAGAAAGTCTCCCAGTGGCTTTAAAAGGTAAGAATATGTAGGTGTTGCAGCCCTACTGTTCAGTTTTCATTCCTTTCATACCTCCTTTGATGGTTTAGAAATCAGGTAGCCAAAAAGTTCCTAGGTGATACTTTTCTAATAACTGGTGGACAAGGACAGAAGCAGGGGTAGTGTTTCCATAGTCTACCTTCTGTCTTGGGTGATTGTCCATATTTGGAGCTTGGACTCTCTATGTTCTCTCTGGTTAATGGTAAGACATGTACCTCCAGAAGGCACTAGAGTCACCCTGCTGAAGTCTAATATGGGTGATCAGAGTTAACCTCTTAAGGCAGTTGCCACTGAGCATGTTTTTATGGAGACTGCAGATCCTAGATGTCTATCAAGCATTGATTTTCCTGCTTAAGGCATCTGAACATACTGTGAAAACAGGAGAACATGACACAAAGAACTGAGGTGGCATCAGCTTGTGATAATGCTGGCCATCAGTAGAGTAGCTAAATTCTATTTGGGAATGAGGTGGGGGCTGGGCTAGCAGCTTGTTTTTCTGTTCTTGCATCTGCACTCTAATCACTGGGCTCTCTTTCATTAATGCAGTTGGTCTCACTCTGAGCCTGCCACTGGGGCTTCAAAAGTCTTGTCTGTTTAGCTCAAAAAACAAAAGTTTTATCTTTATCAAGGGAAAATTGTTGGGAAAATTTTTGGGGAAGGGCTTTGTTTCTGGTTGTGTTTGTGTGGGGTTTTTGTGTTTTGGTTTTTTGGGTTTTTTGTGGGTTCTTTTGATTTTTGTATTTTGTTTGTTTTAAAATAATTTTAAAAATTGACGACCGATTGGAAACAGCAACAGAAGCTAAAGACTCATTATCTTAGGGGTACCACAGCATCTCTCCAGCAAAATTAAAGTCTAGAGTGCTAGACTTAGAAACATCTGCTTTCAGAGTGGTAGAGGTTAGATGTACATTGTGCCTAGTAGAACAGAGTCAAATTTTATGTCAGTCCATCCACTGAGTCCTGTATTGGCTAATCTGGCCTTCAAAGATACCTACTCAGTAGGAAACACAAAAGTTAGGGATGTGAATGAAATATTGGCCATCTAAGTAGATTCTAAACTCTTTCTGCATCAGAGTAGGATATGGATGACAACCCACCTTGTTTTGCAGGAGAATTGTGAAGACAATTAGTTTAGTTTGTTAGAAGGTCAGGTATTCTGTCCTGAAATAAGTATGGGTACTGTAGATAAGTAGAAGGTGACAAAAGCTTTTCTGTATTTCTTCTGTCAAACATTTCTGACACTGGCAGTTTGCAACCTTTCTGCAGTGTTTAAATGCACTCTTTTGAAAAGAAAAACATCTTGCTCAGTGTGGTGCTGTTTGTTGTTTCCCAGTTTTACATCAACTAGTAGAACTCCAGAGGGTTTCTGAAGCCAGGAACAAAGATCAATTGAAAACACATTTAGATTTGAGCTTCCTGGCCTGCTTTTAATTTCTTTGAATCAGCACTGGGAATTATTGCCATGGTCAGTCTGGCCTTTTATTTGTTCTATTGCTTATTTGTATAAACAATCAATTTCATGGATGCCCAACTGCTTTCTCGGTTTTATTAATTACTTCTGTAATATCTTCCAGATATTCCCAAAGTTGTCAAAGGATTATGGTTTTAAATGCAGAAAACACATTAAGAAGCATATTGGAAACTGAGCTATATTTATGAGTCTAGAGGGAGTTTGCAAGAAATTCACTCTGCAAGCAGAATTTGGGTTATGGCACCTTAAAGCTTCAGTAGCTTTCTTGAGTCTGGAATCTGGATTATTACTTCTGTTCAGATGGAGCTCTAGAGGCACAAAAGGATATACAGCTTGAAAGAGTCTGCACTTCAGTCAGAAAAAAGGAGTAGTCAGTGGTTTGTCTGAGCTTTCTTATGCCTTTAAGAGACATGAGAGGAAATCCCGAATGTACTTTGTAGTAACTTCTAGGCATTAAAATGACTGAAGCACCTGCAGTTCTGTCTGTGGTTGTTCTGAGCTGAACTCCTTCTCTTGTGTAAGGTGCCATGTTGCTGTATTGCCAAACAAACACCCCCAGTGAAGACCCCAGCCTCAGAGTCAGGATACTAAAGCTTTTTTAAGGGAATAGTGTTAGCGATAGCTTCAATATACAACAGGATATTCGTTATGGATAAGGTAGCCTAGAGGCAACTAATCCTATTTACAAGGTGTTTTCCCTAAAAAGCAGATATTGGACAGATAGTAGTGAAATGGTTGTGATAATTCCACCATCTACAGCAAGTCCAAGGACTGTGGGGGAAGAAGGTAGTATGTGGACCATACTTCTTATTTCTATAGGAGCTTTGTACTTTTTTACAGCTATACAAAGGCTCACAGAAATATACATTGTTGGTTAAGAATTGTAGAGATGCTGATGGTCAGCTACAGCAAATTAAGAAAGCTTCACCTCGATGAGCTTCTTACCCTTGGGTGACTGAATCCTGTACCAGAACCCTCCAAAGATGAGGAGACATCATGCTAGCCTGTACTTTGCATAAGCCTTTTTTTTTAAGCTAGAACACTTACTGCTTATCTCTTACTCCTTTTCCCTGAAAACTTCTGTATGTTGGTTTTGGGTTTTTTTCAGTCTGCTTTTTCATGAGGTCTCTGTGTTGTTGTGTTGCATGTCAGGAGCACTGCAAGAGCATCCCTTTATCTGAAAATTGTAGCTCAGTATTCTGTTGCAACTGAGGTACTCAAAGCAAATAGGAGTACCTGCACAGATAGCAACTTGTAGCATAGCCCAGGATCTAACAGGCCTTATGTAAGGTGGTGTTCAGCCTTTTGTAATCTTTGTTCAGCATGGGAACTAGAATTGCATCTCCAGTGCAATAACAAGCCTTTCCTAAGACATCATTCTAACCATGGGTTCATAACAGCACTGATTTTAATGTATCTTAATTGTTGCTAAACACATCTGTTTTTTCAGCTGTGCAAGTAGGATATAATTCTTAATTGTTTTAAGTGATATGCCCAGTTTATGTAATCACAGGAGAAGTTCTGGGTTTTTGGTAGGACCTTCACAAAGGCTCAAAACTGCTCCATTAAAATGAAATCTTTGGTTTCCATTGCCTTTTAATCAAATACAAGCCAGAGCTTCCAGGGATTGTAATAATGTCTCAAGTTTAATTTGGCACTTTTGCAGCCCATCAAAAGAAGTTGTCCTTGACAAAAACAGTATTTTAAATATCTGCTCACAAGCACTGCAGCCAAAAGGTTGCTATTTCATTTGGCAAAATATCTTCACAAGAGCAAGATTGAGGCCTGAAGCTGAGCCAAAATAAGCTCTGACAGATGCTTAGCCTAGAAAGCACTAGACTGAATGGCTAAAATTATTGAAAGAATATACATGAAAAGGGAAGGGCAGCTGCTGGTTCTGCTTCTGACTTGCTGGGTGGGCA
>VYZU01079766.1:45150-70326 GCA_013401355.1 Ceyx cyanopectus
CACTTAAAAATATCCAGCATATGCTTTCTCAGAAGCATGCTGTGCTGTTATATATAACAAACTAAGATAACATTAGTGGCCAAAAAGTACTCATCATGAACAGCAGATATTCTGTGGAAGGTGTCAGTTCACAATGATTTCCATATTCTGTATGGGGCAATGGGTTTCCAAAAGGACTGACTTGGGCTTGTCACAATCCTGGTAAATTACTGTCTTGATCTGACTGTAATGAGGTGGTATGAGTGTGGTGATAGCCAGCAAAGCTCTTGAATTAGGACTCTGAGGAAGCTATTGAAAATCTCAACTTGACTAAGAACATCTGACTTTCCCTGGAAATCTGACTTTGTACTAAGTATATGTCAACAGTGTGCACCTCTGGAAAGAGCAGTGCCAGAAAAATCTCCTAGTCTTTCCTAGGAGTCAGTTTGGCTGCTTCTTGAACAAGATCAATGTACTGCAAGCTGCTTGGGGTAACTGGTATGGCTTGGCTAGAGGGACATTTCAGTGTTGATTTCATCACCAGTCCAGACCTTGTTAGAAGATGCTTTCTCTATCCTATATTTAAAGAAGCCTTAGTGGGTTGCTCTAAAGAACTGGGATATTGGCTTCAACTTCAAGTTAATGAAACCATAGCAACGTGCTGTGGGATGCAGCAGTTGGCAGGCTATATATCAAGACTTGTTCAGTTCCTGGGGAAGTGGGAATAAACCTCCAACACCTGGTTTTAAAGAACTCCTACAAGTTTGGCTAAGACTCTGCATTTAACAGTGAGTGGTCTAGAACATGAATAAGCTATTCCAGGCTTTAATGTAACTAAGGATCTGCACCTTCACAGAGAGACCAAGCATAATGTGATAACACTTCTCTCAACATAGACAAAGTCACAGCAAGAAAGACATGCTGATCTTTGGCTAGAAAATGCCATTATAAAGTTGGTGGCTCAAGGAGCAGGCAGGTTATTCTCTGTAATGGAAGGAATTATATTTTCAGTCTGGTTTGACCTCAGATTGTGTTGTTCATTCTATTATCAGAATTGGTGATTTGTAAGCCCATGATTCTGATCTGTATCAACAGAGCCAGTATTGCATCCCTTTGGGTAGGGGTGTCTAGTTCTTGTTATTTCAAGTTATCCCTGAGGCACTCCAGGAGCCTCCTGTGTTGCCTACATCTTGCTGTGCTACTTTCCTGAAAATGTTGGGTGTCCTGGTTTGAGAGAAAACAGAACTAATTCTGCTCAGTGACTTTACCTTTCAGCTCAGTTCTTCTAACTAACTGCGCTGTTAGAAGCCAGCAGCCTGTTTTCACAGGCAGTGTCTGATTCTGGCAGTGACAACACCCCGTGTTTAGAGTCAGAATTAAGGGTTGGTGTGCAGACCAATGATCTAAAATGTGCTCCTTGTATGAAAACTGATCATGCTTGGAATTCTCTAAAGCCTTATTTCTGAAGTATCATTTTCCAAAGTAAGGGCTTCTGAAGGCTTGGGCTTACTCATCTGCCTCTTCTAAAGCATTGGTCAGGCTCCTCAACATGTTCCTTGAGCAGTAACTTAGTCACAAATGTACAAGTGTTCTCTACGGAAAATTCCAAGTGTGTTTCCACAGAAAACTATCATACTCTACCTGGCTATGTGAATATAAAACCAGGGTAAGTCAGCTGCTGATGTTTCATTTAATAAAGAAGTTCTCTCTTAGGAGGAAGTTATTTTGTCACTTTTTTTTTTCCCCATGGCGCTGTTTGTGTTGCACCCTCTGCTTTAGCTGACATTGCCTGTTTGCTGTCCTGCTGATGGACTTCAGCAANTGAGCTCCTGATGTAAAGCAAAGCACTAGTTCATGCTGGTTTTGACATCAGCTAAATACTATTATGGTGTTTCACGTTGGGGGTTGTTTTTGCTGCCAATCTTATTTTGAAGGGTGGGAGGAAGGATGTTTTCTCTATTGTGTGCTTCTTCATTGACTACTCTGTTGCATTAGCAAGTTAAAAAAAAGAAAAGCCTGTCTGATCTAGCTCAAGTGTGCTGCTCTAGAAATGCAATTTCTACTGGCATGAATTAACAGGCTTCCAAAAAAAACCAAAAACCATTATGTGGAATATACAGTTCTATTTTGACATTACGTATATCTAGCATTATATATTTATCTAAAAGACAACAAATGAAATTAAAGTAGCTCAGTAACATTTCCAACTGAGAAAACATCGCCTTTATACAGCATAGCCCTTGGGAAGCCTGAATTTGTGTCTTTTGGACCATACTACCTTTCAAAGTTGGAGACTACTTTGTAATTGTTGAGTTTAACATATATTCGATGGGGCAAATTTGGTCTGTAGCTTCCATGTGGTTCAGAATTTTATTAGTAGGAGGTCTAAGAATCAGTTCAGTATAATATTTGGAAAATAATCTGAAGTTCATAGAATATTATACAGTGAGAATATACATGGGTAATTCTGTATTGGAGCCCTATGTGTCTCCAGAGAGGAGTTCCTAGGCAGCTGTCTGTGTGCTAAAGCAACAGTCAGGAGGGGAAATTGGCTGTTTTCTGTCATGATACCCGTGTGAAGGAGATCCGGGTCAGTTTTGGTGTGATGTGGGTTATTTTCAGAGTAAACCCCAGCAGTGACTGCAATGCTGGCTGGGCAGCTGGTGGGAGCTGCACAGTTGGGTGTGTACTGCTGAGCACAAAATTATTCAGAAAATCAAACCACCGGCCATAGAATGTAAAACTACTAAATAAGTGCACTGCAGTAGTCACAAGGGTATAAATTTAGTATCTAGCCCTTCCCTTCATTCCTCATTTAACCTTCCCTTAGGGTGAGTACCAATAAAGTTCAGTTTAAGTCATGAGTCCTAAATTTGTGAAAACTGTATGAATATTTGATCAGTAAATATAGGTCACCTGGATAATAGAAAAGCTGGTTTGTGGTAGGAAAGTGAGACACCATACTATGTAATGCTGTAATGCAGTTTGTGGTATTTGAGGTTGACCTTTCTCTTTTGGAAGTGCAGAATATTTTCCAAAATAGGCACAAACCAGTACGTTCCAACTTGAGAGCTCCCTGTGCTGTGAATCTGCTCCTAGCAAGGGTTCACATTTAAAGTATCCAACTTTGAGTTGTCTTGAGATGGAATTCCTTATTCTTTCCACATAAGGAGTGGTGTTATTCTCTTGTGAATTAAAATGACCTGAAAGAATGCCTTTAAAAAGAATTTTTATTTTTTAGAGTTCTGAAGTGTATTGGTAAGTTGATAAATTGTGTGTTTCATCCCTCCACATTTACAATCTCACCACCATTTTAATTGTGCCTTTTTAAAATAAGTGCCTTTTTTGATCAGGTGGTAAAGCATTGTCTTGCTAAACTTTCTGGCAACAGCATAAAAGCACAAATTTAGTGGTCAGCACATCAAAATGGATTTGCAAATTGTATAGCTGTTGAAAATCTGTATGAGGGAATCTTCCCCTCCTCAGTTTTTGCAGAACATTTTTTCCATTTCTACAGTGTGACTTGTTCCTAGGTTTTGGTATTTAAAGGACTGATGCTGCTTGCACAAATCTGAGCACAGAAATGTTGTTTTTGGAATAATATTGCAGTTGAAATTGGAGAGGTGCTGAACTAAGAGGTATGGCAGACTAGGAAGGAACAAAAGTAATGAACTTGGGATTTGTTAATGTGGTTTCCACTTCATGAAAATAGAGCTATCCCAGAAACTTAACTACTGTTCTGAGCAGACTTCACAATGGATCCCCACAGCTTTAAACTGGCTTGTGTGAAAAGCCCTGTATTTTAAGGGATATCTCTTATTCATATGCTAAATGAATGACTTGTCTGCTCAGTAACTTGAACTCTGCAGAAAACCACTAAGAAATACAGTTACAGAACACACTCCCTTCTTAGTGTGGATTTCTGCCTGCAAAAGCTTTGTGTTTGATCTTAAAGTAACTATGCTTGGTTCAAGTGTCCCTCTTACATTGTCTAAAGACTACACTTAAAACAGTAGAACCTGGGGAGGGGGGTGGGTAATAAATCCTGGCTGGTTTTGATATTTGCCATTGAAATTACAGGCCAGAGTAATATAATGTTCTGTACTTGTGACCCAGAGAAATAAATGGCATTACAGTGTACAGCCTTCTGAAAATGCTTTAATGGGAGTGTAAACAGCAGCTAATGCCTTAAATCTTTCAGTGTGCCCAGGATAGGGCTTGTTGGAGGCATGGTTTGGCAATAACTTATCTGACTGGGCCAAAGTTTCTAGGTAGAGGCCTTCTGGAAATCCTTGTCTAGGTCCAGAGGCTATCAGAGGAAAACTTTACCTCTTGGGGACTTGTTGGTGTGATGCTGATAATATGTGGCCTGAGGAAAAGGTTTAGGGTTAAGTGATAGGGCTGGAAAAGGAAATTGCTTCTTCTGAGGTCAAACTGAGAGTCAGACTTGGAGGACATTCAAAGAAGCAGGCTTTGTGAGAGTTTTAGAGTGATGGAAGTACAAATGCATAATATCCCACAAAACCTGGGAAGGATGGAGCCTCTCTGAAGACACTTCGCTGTGTTCTCAAATGAGACTCCATCTTGCAGGCTTTGAATATCTGGAAATGCTCTGTGTGTTGTCTTCAACCCCCCTTCTCCCCCACACCCATGGGGATCTCTTAAATCTGTAGCTGAAGGGACTTTGAATGTTTTCCACTGGTTGGAAGAATTTCTGTACATTGGATAAGGACTCTATTTGCAGCTAAGCTCTTTAAGGATTACTAAATGATAGGCAAACTATAATTATGCTACAAATACTAATTATTGGAAAAATGGGACAAGTTCTAATTTTAAGACTGCTAAATATTCAAAGCTGCTAAATAATAGGGTTTTTGAGATTCAGGTTCAAATTCACTTCACTTTTAATTTAAGCAGTCTTATGAAATTGATTACAATATTTTGAATGTTATAACTGGTGAGCTTTTATAGTTTAAAATAATTTATAGTTGGAAGCAGATAAAGACATTTTAATGGGAAGAAATATCCACAGTTTCTTAAAGGAAGTACACTTGCTATAAACTATACCTTAAAAGAGATGTGGTGCCTTTTATTTTTAAAGAAATGTGCTCAAACTAGAACAACTGACACTGAGTGACCTTGATGAGGAGCTCTGTGTGTCCCTTCTCTGTCCCATGCTGCTGTAACCCATGGCATTGCTGGGACTCATCTGGGGCTTCAGCAGGTTGTTCAGAGATCTAGACAAGTCCTGCCCACTGATGCCTATGCAAGGAGAAATGAGTGAGGAAAGGAACAAGGACACTTTAGGCACTCAGTATTGCAAATACTGAACCTGTTTGCTTCGTTTTAAAGCATTATTAAAGTGCTGCTTAAAATATTTGGGTCTTCATCTTTGTAATCAGAAGAACCAATGTGTGAAGATACAAAAAACACCTAACCCTTGCAATGCAGTGAATGGCACTTTGTACCCCTAAACAAGGAGTCAATTGGATGTAAACTGAGAGCTTATGAGTCTTGTCAAATGTGATGTGTAGCATGAATTGGGATATAAATCACATGGATTAACAATGCAGTTGCCATAGAAACTTCTGAAATTGGAACTGAAACTTGCTGAAGAACGCAGTCCATGACATTTTGTCAGCTCTAAGCCTTTATATATAACATTAGCTGTGTCAATAGCTATGTGATGTGATTTCTTTTTTTGTCCTCCTAACTTCCATTAGCACTGGAGATGGATAGTTTATGGTCAGCTCTGCAGTTGCTCTGGTTGCTCCAGCTGCTAGAGACTGCTCCATACAAGCAATGGTGTTGCAGGTATTATGTAGGTAATAATGGGCTGCAGCTGCATAGTTAGCATTTGCATCCGCATGGCTTTGGAAGTCAGGGGCCAACTTCAAGCATGTGCATGTACCTACTAGTTATGCTCCTAAGTACACTGCTCCTTGTGAAGAGCTGTATAGAGCTGAATTCAGCAGCCTCCACAGCTCTGCTCCTGAAGTGGGCCCTGACTGACCCTCTATGCAATGGCAATTAGCTGATTCAAACAGTGGATGGCAGCACGTGGACCTTCTGTTTCTAGGACAGTATTTAAAATACTGGTGTCTTCTCATTGCTCTCACCCCTGGGTTTGTTCAGCTCAGTGCATCTGCAAAGGAGACAGCTATACCTTTAGAGAGAAACCACCATTCTAGTACGCAGAGACGTGTTGCTGAAGTTCAAGTCTGCATTTATATCAAGTTTGCATTTATATCCAATTCACATTTATATCCACCATTATATAATTCCATTTATATCGTGGTTAGGGGGATGAAAGGCTGCTGTGCTACTCTCCTGTGTTGGGTGCTCACTGTAGCCAGACCTTTTGTCTTTGGAGCTGATAATTCAATACTTCTTGTGCTAAAGTCACTTGAAGTAGAGCTCTTACTGAGGTGCTAGGATATAAAACCAAAAGACCTTTGAAGTAACTTACTGCAAGAGAGAATATCAACTCTTTGTTCAACTGAAAGTGAAGGGATATAAAACTAGAGTTTTGATCCAGCCTTTAAGTGGACTTGAAGTCAAGCAACAAGCATCCTTAGCCATAACTTTGTTCATAGTTGTTATTTTCAGCTGTTTTGTCCTGGAGAAATCTGAGACTTGGCACAGAAAGAGACAGCAAAATCTTTAAATGATGACTGGACAGCCAGTCTTGGCTAATCCAGATAGCTTTTAAAGCCCCAATTAGATTAATAGAAAAGCTCACATTGTTGACCTACTGATTTGCTTACATTTTAAGCCTTTGGATACCTAAACATCTGGATGAGACATGGATTAATGACATGTTTACTTAGTAATAGCTAACTGAATCCCTCTTTAACCTGTAGCTTGCTTTTTAACATGTATTTACAAGTGCTTGGTGCTTTACCAAAATATCATGCAAATACTTATTGCTGTTAATCAAGGCAGAATCTTATCTGAAACAGTACTGTCTTGTGCACCCTGGTTCCTCAGTCAAGCTAAGTTTGATTCCTCCATTTTCAGCACTTTTACAAGCCTTTTGCTGCCATTTCCAACCTCTTCTTTAAGGACTGTTGTTTAAAGTATTTATAAGGGCCATGTGATCTGCATTTTGGCTGTTCTTACCTCTTACTGGAAATGGAGACTGGAGTTTATTATAAAAACATAACTGGTGCATGCACTCTTGGACTGTGTGCCAAAATAAAGAAGGGACTGAGGGGCAGGGGGAGGTAGGAATAAATGGAATGAAAAAGGTCATGTTGTCAGAATAAGTGGCTGCAACTTGGAATACATTTGGAAGTTGCATGTGTTTATCCTGGTGATTAATTTGCCATAAAGTAGTTGTCGATCCTCTTCAATGTAGAATTAATTTCTGTAGCTTTTCTGCATATCATGTGGAAATCTAATCTTGACCCCATGAGTCTTTTTTCCTTTCTCTGAAGTTGATGGATTAATAAAGTTAGCTGGGTAGGTCAAGAGAAACTTTGGAAAATTATTTGTATATTTAAAGGGGCTGAAATCCTAAAGACTCCTCAAGTGAATGGAGTTACAGCAAGAACCTTTAATAAAGGCTTTGTAAAATAGAGTTTTTTTCTTTTAAATAATTAAAGCTTTAGTTAATGGCTATAGTGGGTAGAGGTACCAGCCTTTTTTGAGCCCATAGTTCCACCAAAGACATAAACCCATCCTTGCAGGAGACATGCAGTTTGCAAGAGTGAGCCATTGGTTTCTTAGTGTATGAAATTTGTGGTAAATCCCCTTTTATCATATCACATCCTACTATTTCTGATCTGATTATCTGTGGAGCAGTAACAGTGAGCACTTATGCTACTGGAGTTAGGAAGTCTGGACTAGTTTCTGTTATGACATCATGCTGCTGTATCAGCTGGAGAAGCTTCAAAAACCTTTATTTGTCTGCACTTGGGTTTATCTCTTAACATTTCAATTGACAGCCCAGCTAGTTACCATGCAATGGAAGGGGATATAGTTCCTTAGTGCCTAGAAGCTGGAGAATTGTTTCTAGAGTTTATTTATACTTAAATCTTTAGCAGCAGTGGAGTTCAGGGGCGGAGGAGGGTGTGGGGAATTATGTAACTGTAAAAACAAATAGAATTGGAGTCACATTTCATAAAATTATGAAGCAGACCAATGGAAAAATACAGATCAAGAATGGCAGGAAATGTCCACAAAGCCTCTTTCGGTGGGAATCGCTTTCCACGGCCTTCCCCCTTCTGCCAGCGTGTGAAGGGCCAGATCTTCAGCAGCTGTTGCTCATCCTCAGCTGAGCCAAAAGAGCTGCAGCAATTACCAGTTTAGGCTCTGACATGGCCAAGCTCACTTCCAGCTTGCACTTGTGCACTTGCTAATACCTTTATTGGTGTAGGCTAAGCTTATATCCATGGCAGAAAGAAGAAAATGCCACAAGGTTTTTTTTTCTGTGAAAATAAAAGCTTGGAAACACCTACAAATACCACGTCACAAGCAAGCACACACCCCCAACAACACTTGAAACTTACTTTGTTTTCTGTCAGTTTTTATCCATGCAAACAATTGCTAACAAGACCATTCCTAGAAAGAGAAGATTAAAATTATTGCAAAAAGTGCTTTCCTGAGTACTTGTGCATGATTTTGTGTAGTCACTGTGATTTGAATCATTCAGTGAGCCACAGATCAATGCCATAAAGAACAGGGGAATAAATATGCATAGTGGGTGATTGATTGAGTTGGCTGACATAAAACTTAATTTACTCATCCTATTAGGAGTTCAAATAATTAATAAGGAGCATATTTCTAAATTGAAGACCTCGTCAGATTCTTTTCTAAAAAAAAACAATCAAAGCCAATGCTTATTGAAGATTTCAGTTGTCTTGAGCAATTATTAACATCAATTTTCATGCATGTTGTGCAAAATTTATTAGTACCATTACTTTGTAGAAGAGCACATTTAAATCTAAATCAAAACAACTTCTGCAAATATGTTTATGCTCTGTTATTCCCAGTGTAGCTGACTACTTTTCAGGAATGGTTCCACTGAATTCAACAAGATTCATTAATTGAATAAAGAAACTCTAGCCTAATGCTGAGACTTCAGTAAGAAAATGTTTTACATTCTGTAGCTAAAAACAGTTGTGCACCAACAGGTTGAGACAAATGCTGCAGACGTAAGGTGGTGAGGATCTCCTGTGATCTGCATCCTCTATACTTACTCCAATGTATTATCAACTCTTTTGGTCCTGTCCATGCTTTTCACATAAAAGTAACAGTAACACTACAGACTTGCTGTTCCTTTGTCATACGATGCTGCTTCTCACCTTTAAGAAGTGACCTTACTTTCCCTAATGCTAAATCTTAAGGAGCACAGATGTCTGGCTTTACCTGGTCATAAAATATCTGTGCCCAAGAGTGATGCAAAAGTTCTAAGAAAAATCATTTTTACTTGCTTCATTTAAATTCCTTGAATCTAATTTGCTGGCACCTTTTTGCAGCTATGAATAGGAAGCCTAAAAAGAGGCATGTTGTACTCAACTGCAGAGACAAAAAATATTTCAAATGAGGCAGCCTGTGGAAAAAATCAGTTTGGTGGGTGATTTTTTGGTTTTGTTTGGTTTTGGTTTGGTACAAATAGGTATAAGTAGAAAGGATATAGGAGGCTAAAGGTTGTAAGTTTACTATAAAAGTACCTAATGCACACAAACTGGCAGTCACATCACATTTTTTACTGCACTGCTTCAGTGTCCAAAGTTTTTTGATCCAGCTCTGCCTACTTGCAGGGTTTTGCAAGTTGTCCTCCTTTGTGTGATCTTGCACAAGTCTGACCAGCTGTGTAAGGCGATAGGAGCGTTGCCTGGTAACACTGGTGCATTAAATCACTATCAGAACCTTCTCTCCAGTGATTGCTTGCTGAAGGCTTATGAGACTCAGGGAACACTTAATGCATATTTTAAAACTATGTGACTACATTAATATGCTTACTCATTCCTTAATTTTTAATGTGAGGTAACACCAAGATGCTGCTAATTTTGAGATTGGCCTCAATACCTACAACGTGCTGCTCAGGCAGGCTCAGTGCTAATAGTGCCTTTTGAAATTTATCTTTTCTTTGCCATAGATGTTCAGTCAGTGCTGTTGTCATGAATGTTCCACTGCTGTCTTGTAGAATTAACACAATGCAATAGATGAAAATTTTTTTCTTGCCTTTTGTAATGTTTCAAATGGCAATTTCTGTGCCTGTTAAATATGTTATTGAGCACATTGATCACCAGGTTCCTTTTGGTTGGTTAGCCATGTACCTCGGGATAATCTCTCAAGAAGAAAATTGCCTTAGACATTTTACCTTCACTGAGATACTAATACCTGGCAAATCATGTGTAATTGTGTTACAAGATTTACCCTAAGTGTAATTTGTTGACCATGGTGACTTGTTTGAGTTTAAAAAAAAAAAAAGGCAAACCAACCTAAAGCCTCTTACTGGTCTGATGAAGATGCAACTGAGGATTCAAAGGCCAAAGGAGAAAGTTTGAAAGGCAAGTGATGAGTAAACAAAGTCACTGTAATTTATTAAAAAAAAAAAAGGGGGGGAAAATAAAAATTTGCACAACTATAAAACTACTCTGTGCATGGGGACAGGCAGGCTGTAATGTTTTCTAATCTAACACTCCTATCAGGCACTGAATTGTGTCCTGTTTGTAGCCATTTCATATCCAGCAGGGATAATTATGGAGGTGGAGTCTCTGAAAGAAGCCAGAATTTAGTTTCTATCTCACAAATGCAGCTGAATTTACTCCTGGAAAAAAAAAAAACCAAACCCAAAACAACCCCGTTGCTCTTCAACTATCTGTCAGGGTTCCTAGTAACTGCTATTAAAAATACAATGAACTGAAGATGGCTTCTCAGTAAGGCTCTGAAATTTTCTGTTAGGCAGAAAACTGATGCCATTTGAATAATGAAATATGCTCAGGGTTTGTGGTTTTAGCTGAACTTGTCAGAGTGAAATACCTTGCAAAAGAAAAGTAACCAAGGTAGCTCTGGCTAAAGTGCAGGCATTGTAAGTGGAAGCCAGCAAATATAAACCAGAAATTACAGGTAAACTGTTAATGCTGTGGATAAATGAACAGTTGCCTAATGTGCCTAGAATGCTGTGGACTTGATGTGGTTCAGCATCCTTATATAAAGACTGGGTCTCACTTTAAAGGTTTCAAAAGTTGGGGCTCTTTAGCCTGGAGAAGAGGAGACTGAGGGGAGACCTCATTAATGTTTATAAATATGTTAAGGGTGAGTGTAGAGAGGATGGAGCCAGGCTTTTCTCAATGTCGTCCAATGACAGGACGAGAGGCAATGGGTGCAAGTTGGAGCACAAGAGGTTTAGGCTCAACACGAGAAAGAACTTTTTCTCAGTGAGGGTGNGTGAGGGAAGTTGAATCCCTAAAAGATTAAATATTGGACCAGGCTATACCAAAGCAGTGTTGGGGCTTGGCTCTGGTCATCTCTGTCTGCCTCAGCTGCTGCTAGTCATGGAAAGGGTGCATTCGTCTGCCCCTGCAGCTTCCTGATGAATCCCTAGCTGCCTTGCCTGGGGCCTCCTGCAGGTACACGTGTGCTGCAGTTTCATAGAATCATAGAATGTTTAGGGCTGGAAGGGACCTCCAAAGGTCATCTAGTGCAGCCCCCCTGCAGTGAGCAGGGACACCCTCAACTAGACCAGGCTGCTCAGAGCCTTGGCCAACCTCACCTTGAATATCTCCAGAGATGGTGCCCCAACCACCTGCCTGGGGAGCCTATTCCACTGATCCACCACCCTCAAGGTAAAGAATTTCTTCATGATATCCAGTCTAAATCTACTCTTCTCTAATTTTAACCCATTACCCTTTTCCTTTCACTAGTTTGAGGTAGAGGAACTTGTCACACTTTTTGGAGACTGCTTTTGTGTGTTTTTGTGTGGAGTCCTGTCTGCTGGCTGTGGATGGTGGTTTGTAGTGAGAGCCCAGGCCAGAGGGGTCAGTGCTAATCCTAGGAGTGCCATGGCCTGGTGTGGGTCCTTATGCTGGGCAGGCTGTGTAGGAGACAGTGCCTACCTCGGGCTGCTCTGTAGCTGGGTTAGGACAAGCAGAGGATGTGGAGAGGGTGCAGTATGTTGCAGTGATAGGTTTCCTTTTTCTGGCTGCAGTGGGAGCAGGCTGCACCCTCTGATAAAGGGTGCTGAGCTGACTTTCAGGCCTCTCGGGCAGTAGATTCTGACTCTTGCCCTCATGACCATTTTGACAAGTTCATCCTGTTAGAACAGGATTATGTTTAAGCTATTGGACGTAAGGACTTTGCCTGCTGTCACTCTGTTTTGCTTGCAATGAACAGCAGTTCTGCACAAATCCATTTTTGTCTTCCCTCCTCTGAAGCAAGATTACCTTTGTTTCACCCTAGAGTGAAGAACCTGACTCTCTTAAATACCTGACAGTAGCATGGGCTGTTTCCCTTACTTTCAGCATCTTTAGCACTGTGTGCCATTTTCCAAATGCTATGCATGTGGATTTATTAATGTACCAAAGACGATAAATTTACTTGGGGAACTATTTTCATCCCAGATCACAGTGCTGCTTTTATTTGCTGTTGGGCCTCTATTTCTTTGCCAACATTCCTGAGTGTTTCTGTTCTTATTTATTCATTTTTTCTAATGCTAGTTTCCTCTCATTAATTACTCTAAATCTATACAAAAGTGATTTTCTCATAAGAAATCTCTTGCAAGGCATGTACCTTATGTTACTTCCTGAATATATTTTAATATCTTAATTAGTATATGTATTAAATAACAAAATACTTGATTAAATCACTTACTATTTATGTCTACAGCAAACTAGTATCTGCAAGCTTAACCCTAGAGGCTGATTCTGGCTAATCATGCAGCATATAAATCATGAGTGGCCTCAATGTAAGCAGCTTTGTAATACCTCAGTCTCTCAGCCTTCTAAAGGCTTTTCCCTAGAGGACAATTCAACACCTGGTTATTAAGTATGGGAGGACAGAAGTAAGGAAGGTAAATAAATCAGTCTCACTCTTACTGAGCATAAAATGAGCTGGCCATCTCTGATTTTTTGGAACCTGGTCTGGGACTAAAATAAGATTGGGCTTTTTTAGCATTAGGTGACTTAAATACATAAAGCAATCCCTGCAGCAGAAATGCGTGTCAATTAAGCACCTTCTATATGCATGTGGGAGAACTGAAATGGGTGATTTGAGAACAAGTTCCTCCTACACTGCATCACCTAGTGAAAATGGGGACAAGCCTTGCTGCACTGCAGTGGTTTTTATATCTCTTCTGTTTCTGATGACCTACAAAAATGGTCAGGAAACAGGTGAGCACCTAAAAGGAGGAGGATCATAGAGGAAGAATCCAAGGTGGACTTATCACACTCAGTAAATCCGTGTCAGTCAGTAAGGTTTGGGACAACTGTGTGTTGGAAGGATGGTTGCTGGAATTTCAGGAATAAGCCCTTGTTGAAGAGGAAAGTGGTTTCTTATGCCAAATTACATCTTCTGGTTATTATTTGTCCCTTTTAGAGGTTCATGCAAGCAATTCTGGGGAGTAAAACTAGATTACTTTTTAAATGCCTTAATCTGTAAGAGATGGTATTTTGGAAGGGTGAAGGAGGAATATCTAGGGAAGGATCACTCTTATTCCCTGCACCAAGCCTTCAATGCTGTCTGGAATTGTACTGGCTGAGCTCTGCATTATGCTCAGTACAGCTTCCAGGAGCAGAGAATAAACACTTCCAGCAAATTTACACAGGAGGAGCCTGCCTGCCAAGTGGAGCCACCTCCCTCTTTCGTTGTGTTTATGAAAACATTGTTTAAATGGGAAAAACAAGAGAAGAGCGAACAGATTCCCCGACCCACCCAGCACTTCTCTGCAGCACAACCACTCCTGCTGTGTGGGATCCATCACATGATGGAGATGCTGCTGGGAGCTGTTATTTTAAACTATTGGCAGCACATCATCGGGTGGGACTGCTTTATCTTGTATCTTCTTACACTGTCCTACTAGCTACTTCTCCTGTTGTATACACGTTCTTGCTCTGACTGTATCAGCTATAACAACATAATTCTTGTTTGTCCTCTGTGTGACTTTTTTCATATGCTTTGAATGAGGATGATGTGCCAAAGGCCAGTCATAACATCTGACACTTGTGAGTCTCTGGAAACCCAATGAAAAGTCATCTCCAAAAGGCATGGGTGGTTTTCAACACTGTATTAATGCACTTGCATGGGCCAGAGTCTATCTGCACCCAGATCCATAAAGAGGCAATGTTATTAACAGATTATTCTCAAATTATCTGTTAAAGACATGATAAATGTCATTGTGTGTCCTTTCTCTATGGTACAGAAGTGTAGCCAGAACTTTAGTCTGACTGCAGGTTCCTACTCTGCAGGTTACAGCAGGTTGAATTTACCTCTAAGCTTGGTTTCAGGAGGTCCTGCCTTACAATGTCCTGTTCCATGGACAGCAACCTCCTTCCCTTTTTGTTTGGGACAGTGGTTGTGCACAGGGAGAGGGGATAGCAGAGGGGTGATGAAGCATATGTAAGCCCTCACATAGTGTTTTTTAAGCATCTTGCTGTTTTACATAGTAGCTAATAGGATTTGCAAAGCTTCTTGCTGTTACATAGGGTTATTCCATCCCAGTGAGGCAGACCCTTTGCTTCTTGATGGGTGTTCAGAAACAATGGACCAGTCACAAAAGGATTTTGCTTTAATAGTTGTTTCTGTTGGCAAGCCTGCTCCTGATAACATCTCCTTCTGCTGCGTACAAAGAGTGCTCTAGCTGAAGGCTTTAATGTCTTGCACAGTCGAGGTTTTGTTTTAAAGGGTGTAGTAGTTTATTTTTGGAAGGAACTGAGGAGCGGCCACATAGCATTGAACTCTCCTATCCTGTTTATCACCTCGTAAGCCCTTCTCTCAACATGGGTTTTCAAGATGCAGCACTGTGCTTAACCACAAGGTAATAACTGGCAGTCATTTTTCTGCTTTTGGCAAAGTGTTAGTTGGCATAGAAGTTTGAAAATGGAAATTGCTTTGGGATAAACTACTTTAGGCTAGTTAATTCACACCTACAATATCAGACAGTAGTGGAGCTCCTTTACAAGTGAATTCTCTTCATGGAAGGGGGGACTGGGTGCATGCTCCATGCTCAGCATGTTTGCTGATGACACCAAGCTGTGTGGGCCGGTGGACACACTGGAGGGAAGGGACACCATCCAAAGGGCACCTTGGCAGACTTGAGAGGTGGACCTGTGCAAACCATATGAAGTCAACAAGGCCAAGTGTAAGGTCCAAGTGCAGAAACAGCCTGGGTGATGAGTGCAGTGATTGGGAGCATCTCTGAGGAGAAGTTGTGGGATATTGGTGAATAAGAAGCTCAACATGACTTAGAAATGTGAATGTGTATTTGCAGCCCAGAAATTTGATTGCATTTTGGGCTGCATCAAAAGCAACATGACCAGCAGGTTGAGGAAGATGATTCTCTTGTGAGACCTACCTGGAGTACCACATTCTGAAATTTACTGTGAGGCTGGTGAGACCTTGGAACAGGTTGCCCAGAGAAGCTGTGGATGCCCCCTCCCTGAAAGTGTTCAAGGTCAGGCTGGATGGGGCTTTGAGCAACCTGATCTAGTGGGAGGTGTCCCTGCCTATGACAGAGGGGTTGGAACTGGATGACCTTTAATGTCCCTTCCAACCCAAATCATTCTATAATTCTATTAAATATGCTGGAGTATGACTGTCATAGCCACTGATCGAGGCAAAGAAGGGCCACCTTCACCACACCTTAGCTGAAAATACTTAAAGTAATTATTGAATTTTCTTCTTATATATGTTGTCTTGTTTTGCTTGTGCTCTTGGTAGAATCCTGCACAGGGCTTTTTCTGCATTGCAGACAATGTAAGATAAGAAAGTAAAGGGAAGATTACTACTCAATAGAGCTATTTAAGCTAGACAGACAGATAACAGCAACCCTAATTTGGAAGTCATGGAGTTCCAAAAAACCTAATTCAGCTGTCTGAGAAGTGTAATTTTGCTCAACTTCAAGTTGTGTGCTCCAGGAGCATGACTGGAATGCTGCACCAGGAACCCTGGTGTGCCTAAATGCATCACTTGTATAGTTTCTTGAATGAATGCTGATGAGGGAACCTGCAGCAGCCCAGGTACTCATGTCTTGTTCATTTTAATGAGACCTTGCTTGAATTGATGTCTGATTATTCCAGTGCTTCCTAAGCAATAGGAACCAAGTCAAGACAGCCAAGAACATTCAAATTGAGCAAAACCTCCCAACCTGCCTTGGTTAAGGGCAGGAGTTGAATATTCATATTGGGGTGATGAGCAGGAGATAAAGAGTACAGGAGACTGTAGAGTGTTCCCTATTGATGTAAATGCATCTTAAAAAACATTACTAAAATCCCCTGCCTATCACTTTGGCTAATAGAAATAGGGCAAGCCTTTTTGTTTTGAGTGTCATCCAGCCTAAAGTAACAGGGCTTCTCTTTGTGCAGGCATATCTACAAAAGCTTATCTACAGGGTTTGAAAAGGGTCTTCCAATGTTAGAAAAAAAAAAAATCATGAGAGTTTTAATCATATTCTGCTTCCCTTCTGCAGAGGCTCTTGGCATATGCATTTGAAATGGTAGTCAAGCACAGAGCTCTGTGCCAGCCACTGTGACAGTGAACAGATGTTATCTAGCAAGGTTCTGAATTAATTGGAAACACCAACTCCCTGGAAGACTTGCATCCTACAGGACTGTTTTCTCATATGTAATGAAGTGCTGAATGCAGATGGACATAGAGCTGGGGACAGGGTTAGGGGTGCAGAGAACACAGTATTTTCCCAGTTTTGTGGCAAACTGTGTTAAACTTGTACTAGAAAAATTTATGTTTGTAACTTTCTCTAAAACTTATATGAATGGTTGCTGACCCTTTATTCCAAAAGCTAGGAACAGAGGAATTATTGCTGTCCAGGCCTTGTTAACTTTCCCAGGTGCATTTCCTACAGCAGGAGCTGAGGATGCAAAAGCTGCAATTGTCTTGTGCTACAAAAGGATTCCCTTTTGCAGGAGCAACCCCCTGCTGAGTGGATTCACTAGATTTTAAGCCTGCTTAGTGCAGAGTGTCAGGCACTGGACAGATGCAACAGCTATAGAGCTGTTTTTTTCAGAGATAACACTAGATACAGAATAGCTGATTTCTGAGAAGTGGTGCTGCTAGGGTACTTTTTGTGATGTTCCCTTCTAGTGGATTTCAATGACTAGCTCTTGTCTGTCCTGTTAGGCACTATGTTCTTGGCTTCCAGTTGTCTCTAGTTAGCACAGTTAATCCATAACCGTGAGGTTTCTGGGTCTAGTAGGTAGTACCTTCTCCAGCAGTAATGCTCTGTCTGCCCAGAAAGGGTTTGTTCTCCTGGGTATTGAGTACTGTAGGAAACTATAACCTCTTCCTGAAACTGTTCATCTAACTGTAAACAGTGTGTTCCAGTAACAGTGCATTGCCTTTTCCAGATCCCGTGTGACCATCTTATTCCTAACAGTGGCATAAGTAGCTAACCGCATGCACTGCATAGGTATTTCACCTTAGTCTCTCCTTCCATTAGTCCCAGTGATCTCTTCTTTATTAAAAATGAATCGTCAGCTGGGTCTGTTCCACAAAGAATTAGCAAGATTAGTTGCAGAAACTAAATGCAGAAGCAGCTGGTGTTTCTTCAAGAGGTCATTTTGGCTCATTAGAAGTGTGACCCCTCTAGCAGTACCCCCACATTCTTGCTTTTTGGGTACAAATCTTTGGGCTGTAAATATTTAGCAGAGGTTTGATACAAGGTTAACAACAACTGTAATGAAAATAGAATACAATTCTAGCAGATTCCAAAAAGCCAGTCAGAGGAACTGAAATGGGTTGTGCAAAGTGTTGCGATTTTATTGTATGTTTTGAACTAATGGTTTAGTGCATGTTGAATACACATCATGTGGATAGCAAGCATCACCAAATTTCCATTCCTTTTAATAATGTGACATCTGTCCCAGCCAGTACTGCAGTGGTTCCTTTTCCTTCTGGAGGTTGTCTTGTTCTTTTAACACTATTTATTTAAGCATAGTGTATTCCTTTGTGTTTCCTGATAGCTTGCTTGCAAAGCAGTAGTAAAACTTCAGTACAAGCCACATAATTGTGGTGGTGGTAAACTGCCCACACTTTTTCCTGGTATTTAATTCCTGTAAGCTTTTGTTATGAAACACTTCATAATGAAAATCAACACATGCTAGATCAGAGGTTTCCAAACAGACTTTTGGTGTGACAGCACGTGTGGCTACAGAAAGTGCACAGTGGATGGAGTCCTCACGACAGTACAGTAGAGACTTAAAACTGTGCTGGCCTTTCACAGTGTTTCTGGTGGTTCATTCACAGATGCTGTGCCAGGCCTCCCTGGTCCAACTTGAAGGTCTTTAGGACAGTAATTTTCATCCCATCTTTTGTCTTGTGAACTATGGAAGAGAACTGAGCTCAGGTCAGAGGGACTTGCTTAAAACCAGACTGCAAGCCAATGACAATGGGGAAGTACAATACATGGTGTTGGGAAGACTGCAGTGAAACACTTTTACTTCTAGCTGCTCTGTAAGGTCCTTCATGACTGGGAGGGAGCAGAAGGGATTGCTCCAAAGCCACCGATTGTCCCATTACCCAAGCCAGACAGCCTAAACAAACTGGGGCAGCACTGGTTTGGTTACCAGTGCTGCACAGCCAGCTAGGACCAGTAGAGGCAAGCTCACAGCACGGCCGTTTGAAGGAAGGGCAGGCGTAGTTGCTGAAGACTTCATTTGGGCTGTGTGCTAGCAAAATAGAAAGTCATGATTCCCTTTTGAAGAGCTCAGCCAGGACTCCGGGAGTTCTTATCACCACAGTATCTACCATTACTTTGATCCCAGTGTTGCCAAAGGCAGCACAGGAAGGATTGCCTGTGGTTTGAGCTGTCCTTGCTGAGCAGGCCCAGGGTCATCTTTGCTTGGGAAAGCTGCTCTCAGTCAACCTCCTGGGACATGCTGCAATAGGAAGAGATTTGGTCTCTGGAATTCCCATAACAGAGTCTCCTCTGACATCTCTTCATTAATGAGAAGTCTCATGCTGCAGTGATTTACTGCTTTGAAAGCCCCAGATGGTTTTAAGCTGAGATTGGGTATGCCCATTGGCAACGTTCTATAAAACATAGTGGCAAAGTGAATGCCATCTACACTATGAATTTCGTTGCTGCTGAAGTTGCTTGTGTGTGGACAGATTAGATTAGTCTGTGGACAGACCAGAGGATCTATAAATAGCACATCTTTCAATGGGATAGAGGCGATTTACACTTCCTAAGGATTTAGTTCTTTCTGTCTGGAAGCCACTGAGCTATGACATTTCTGTCGGAGAGGAGGTCTCTGTCTGTGGCAGCTGTGTTGGCTCAACTACTAGAATGGAAGCAGTCACCTCCCAGGCCCTTCAGAAGCTACAAGAAGCATTCACTAAGACCAAAACTCTGAATTTGCTAGACCAGTACCATGCACTTAGATTTCTCTGACCTTCCCTCTGCAGCCACCTTTCCAGAACTGAGGCTACAGCATCAGCATCACACCACTGATGCACTGACTTAGGACACAAGTTTCCTTCCTCTGTTGCTTCCGAAGGAAAGTGCCAGAAATTCCCAGAAATCTGTACCAAATGCAAGCTTGCAAAATGCTTGCTTTTTTTTTTTTTTTGTGTCCTACATAACCAGCAGCTGGAGAACAAGTTTTCTTGTTAGGCACTGTACTAAGTGTGGATCAGTACAAAGCAAACAAATTGGTCCTTGATCTGCTTTTCATTGCAATGACTTTTAAAGGAAGATTGTGCTTGTATGTGAGATATGACAGCTAAAAACAATTACTTTTTCCTCTGTACAGTCCAGTTTTTAAGTGGTGTTTGGAATATAAAAACATGTGCATAACAACCTCCTTTCCCTGAAACAAGATTTCATTTTAGATATTTATCTTTCTCACTCCTATTGATTTAGAGAGACTTAGGATCTTTATGTAGCAATTATCTGAGAGAAAACAAGGTGTGCAACTTGGAGATAGGGGGGTGTTTTAATAGGTAACTGGATGACTTTGCCTTTAATATATAACTTTAGCATTATTTTTAAACATAAGTAGATAGGTTAGCATTGGAGCTTTCTAGATTTTTCTCAGCACTCACCATAAATCAAGAGATGGTTTTGTGAGACCTACACTCTGATCAAATGGCATTTCTGGGAAAACTTAAATAATCTCCTTATGCAACAGCTTTGTGTGATGTGACATGAAGGCTGTGACAAGGGCACTCTGGCACCACCAGCTAAGGCTCTTCATGCTGCCTTCAGCAAAAATGCTAACAAATTATTTCCTGAAGTACATTTTAGCAGGTGCCATGAAACAGAAGCTCTGAGCAGAATACTGTGTGAGATGGAGCTCCATCCACAGAGGGGTGAGGAGAAGAAAAAAAACAGGTGTTCACCCAAGCATTACAAAGGAACAAAACATATGAGTCGGAGAAGGTGAGTCAGGAAAGGGCCTTTTCTGTTGTCACTCAAAAGGCAGAGGCAGGTCAGCTTCATTTCCCTATTCCATGTTGGCTGCACTGAACCCATCCTTGGTTTGACTCCTTATTTTCTTTGAGAAATAATAAAAAAAAAACCCACATAAATTGCTGAAGATGGCTCCACTGGTGTTAGAGTTGGAGAAAAGATAAAAAGCCAACATTTGAATGAATCCTCAGACCTAAAACATTTAAGTTGAAATCCATATAACTTAAAACTGTTTTCAAAAATGCTGCATACTGCAGTCACTCAGCACTTGTGAGGATAAAAATACAGGCTCAGGAAAATTCAAATTAAGCACCTGCAATCACTTAAAACTATTTTTACTCTATTTGCTGCTATCCTCTCTAGACTTACTTCTTTTTGTTTCATAGTTCAGCTCTGTTCTTAACTGCAGTGCTACTGCATTCCTAATGTAATCTAAAAAAATGCTACAGGACATGTTNGTGTCCTACATAACCAGCAGCTGGAGAACAAGTTTTCTTGTTAGGCACTGTACTAAGTGTGGATCAGTACAAAGCAAACAAATTGGTCCTTGATCTGCTTTTCATTGCAATGACTTTTAAAGGAAGATTGTGCTTGTATGTGAGATATGACAGCTAAAAACAATTACTTTTTCCTCTGTACAGTCCAGTTTTTAAGTGGTGTTTGGAATATAAAAACATGTGCATAACAACCTCCTTTCCCTGAAACAAGATTTCATTTTAGATATTTATCTTTCTCACTCCTATTGATTTAGAGAGACTTAGGATCTTTATGTAGCAATTATCTGAGAGAAAACAAGGTGTGCAACTTGGAGATAGGGGGGTGTTTTAATAGGTAACTGGATGACTTTGCCTTTAATATATAACTTTAGCATTATTTTTAAACATAAGTAGATAGGTTAGCATTGGAGCTTTCTAGATTTTTCTCAGCACTCACCATAAATCAAGAGATGGTTTTGTGAGACCTACACTCTGATCAAATGGCATTTCTGGGAAAACTTAAATAATCTCCTTATGCAACAGCTTTGTGTGATGTGACATGAAGGCTGTGACAAGGGCACTCTGGCACCACCAGCTAAGGCTCTTCATGCTGCCTTCAGCAAAAATGCTAACAAATTATTTCCTGAAGTACATTTTAGCAGGTGCCATGAAACAGAAGCTCTGAGCAGAATACTGTGTGAGATGGAGCTCCATCCACAGAGGGGTGAGGAGAAGAAAAAAAACAGGTGTTCACCCAAGCATTACAAAGGAACAAAACATATGAGTCGGAGAAGGTGAGTCAGGAAAGGGCCTTTTCTGTTGTCACTCAAAAGGCAGAGGCAGGTCAGCTTCATTTCCCTATTCCATGTTGGCTGCACTGAACCCATCCTTGGTTTGACTCCTTATTTTCTTTGAGAAATAATAAAAAAAAAACCCACATAAATTGCTGAAGATGGCTCCACTGGTGTTAGAGTTGGAGAAAAGATAAAAAGCCAACATTTGAATGAATCCTCAGACCTAAAACATTTAAGTTGAAATCCATATAACTTAAAACTGTTTTCAAAAATGCTGCATACTGCAGTCACTCAGCACTTGTGAGGATAAAAATACAGGCTCAGGAAAATTCAAATTAAGCACCTGCAATCACTTAAAACTATTTTTACTCTATTTGCTGCTATCCTCTCTAGACTTACTTCTTTTTGTTTCATAGTTCAGCTCTGTTCTTAACTGCAGTGCTACTGCATTCCTAATGTAATCTAAAAAAATGCTACAGGACATGTTTCTGCCTCACCACATTTAATTTATTTGACATTATGTCATTGAGATAGTTGATTTGTGCATTCAGAATGTCAGCTTTAAATAAACATGTCTCATTTTAATACTTTTTAGAAAGCTGTGAGTGTTATAAAAGACCTCACTCATGAACACTGATTTTTGGAAACTACAGCCTTTGAATTACCCAAATACGCAGTTGTTGCAATAGAGAGCTCACTATGTATAATGCTTTTTTGCAAAATAAAACCAAAATAATATTTGGTTACCCTGCCTGCATATGCCAACATGCAATTCAGACTAACCAGAGCCTGCATGTTTTGAGGTTGGTGATTAGAGATCTTTAGATACTTCTGTAGCTTTGGTACAAACTGACTGGCTTTGAACAAGTTTCACCTGTCTCTTCAAGGGCTTCCACACTTGTCAATAAATGTGATTAACAGAATCTTACATTTGAAAGCTGAAATGCAGTAAAGACTGTAAGATGTGAGGTGTAGACCTATGTAGCCCTGTATCTACATTTTGGTACAGAGCTCTACAGCATTGGCAACTTTGGAACGAGATAGGTCTGATAACATGAGAAGAAGCCTACATGTGATAGGTCACTTGTTTCTTGTGTGCTTGACCCTGCACGGTGTGAAACTTGTTACCTTCTTCCTCCAAAGCAAAAAGGCCTCTCTATTGATGTGAAAAATACAAACCTCTTGGCAAATGTCAAGGCCATCCGTGTGTGCTGAGTGCCTCCCAGGGCCTTTGATGAAACTGAGAGTACGTAGAAATGTTTGTCAGAAATGTGAATGCAACTGTATTGCATAGATCTCATTCTTACAGAAATAATCACATGGAGCAGAGTGCAAGATTTATTTCATTTAGGAGAGTTTTCAGGCAGAAATGCGATTGTTTCTGTTAGAATAGAGGAAGTGATATCATATAGAGAAACACCAAGAAAAAGGAAATCTAAGGAGACAGTGAAAGGTAATATGACATGGGAAAGCAAGTTGTTCTGTCAAATAGAAATGGACATGGTGGTTTTTGTACTGGGCCATAGGCTGTGAAGTTTGGTATAGAAGATGAGGCCAAGGCACATATTTCAGACTTCAGTGAGAAAATGCTGCTGCTGGGAGCCTGTAGTCACACCGTGGCATGTTCACAAACTCTTCTAAATGCTAGAGCATTCAGCTGACAGCACTTCTGTGTAAGATAAACTTCATGACTTGACAGAAAGAATATACACCAGAATGCAATTCAGTGTTGTCAGTGTTGACCAAAACTGCATGAACTGTCCCAGCATCTTAACACACTCCAGCAATATAATCTTCTTGTCTTTACAGAAATAACATTATTCATAGAAAAGAGGAGGCTGAATAAGTTTGATTTGCTTTTGGGCCACTAATACATCATTTTGTGTATTAATTTGGATGCAGAGAAAGACAAACTCACTGGGCCAGAAGGTAGAGTACATTTAGCATTCAAATTCAGAAAAGCTACAGGTTATCTTCAAACACATTATTATTTTGTAAATGGACAATTCCTTTTTATTTAAATTTCCATTGAATGATTACTGTAATGTACAAGTACAGTGATGTACAGAGAATTTGGGTTAAAAATGTGCATTTTAGGAAATAAAGCAGCAATTCATTCAAAATGAACCATAATTTTCTGATTTACTGCTGAGCATTAACAGGAGATAGAAATATGAATTATTACTGTAGTCACATTTGTTGTTAGAAACAACAAATAGCACATAAAAGATTGTGTCATCATGCTGTGTAACACCTCCCACTAACTAGTTCCACTAGTGACAGCCCCACCTTTGCATGGCCTAGCAGCTTTGGATAAACACACTTTCCACAGCTTTGTCCTGACCTTTTCATGAAGCAAGATAACTCCTTTGCAAAGACTCTTCATGTTGGTTTAGAATGATTTCCTCTTTAGAATTAATTTCCTCTCAGGATTTTGTAGATCTTATGAACTGTGACTTTAGCTGCTTTTTAGTCCCATTAAGAGAAACTTTGCACTCAAATTATTGGTGGATTTTGTAGGCTATAACTGAAAAAAAGCATTATCCATGTCCAAACTGTCTGATAAAAACTAAAAATAGCTGAGGGAGGGAAATTGTAGCTGATGTTTAGATTTACTCCAGGGATTCAGGGATTGCATTAGAAGTTTTGGGCTTGTTTCAGCTTGTGTATGATCCTTGCAGAGCATTTGTGAAGTGTTTGCCATCAGTCTGGACACTCCAGCTGGATCAAGGACCTCCTGTCTGCCTTCCTGCTCTGTCCCCTGAATGTGTGACAGCAGCCCATGGTTTCTCACTCTACTGGGCAGCTCCTGCTTCTCTTCCTCCCTTTTGGACAGACCACTCCAAGACCTCACACATTACACTGCTGAAGTTAGGGTTGGTTAAGTAACACTGCCAGATACTTGCTAGTGGAAGAGTCCATCTTATCAAGTCAGTAATAGGCACCCTTTGTCTTCTTCGATTTTGTTGGATATTTAAAATTATTTTTTTTGGGGTAATGCTGTGCAGTGTATATATTTCAAGCACAGTGAGCTTGTTTGAAGTTTCTCTTTGAACAGTAACACTCCAATCAGGTTTTAAACAGTCACATTCTGAAGTCAGATACATGCCCAGAAGCAAAATCTTTTTCTTGCAAAGAAAGAGCTGGTTCTTTAGATTAGCATAATATATACACACAAGTCAATAGGCTAGTGAGCATCTCCTAAAAATGTTTTATGCTTGGATACTTGCTCTCAATACATTGAATTAAGAAAGATGTGAAATTTCTCCCTTCCTAGAAATCTAAGGAAATCAATGCATAATTTGTTTTTGGTTTTAGGTTGGGGTTTTTTTTT
>VYZU01079771.1:7155-23088 GCA_013401355.1 Ceyx cyanopectus
CTAATTATGAGTGCAGTACTGAGCCGAGAGCCAATTTACAGAATAAAAGTTACAATCTGCTGTGCTACAGTTCTGGTCTGTAATTAAAACACCAGTGGTGTGGTGGTGCTTGGTCTTTGCTCAGTCTTTGCTCAGTCAGTTGCTGTAGCATCTGTTTTTCAAGAGATAGGTTTTCTGATCTCTGGGTTTTTCAGGCTTTCTTAAGATCCCTCCCAACGTCAGCTTGTCTTGGGCTGAAGGTGTCTGGGCTGTACGTCAGCAGTGTAGCACACAGACTATTTCTGGATTCCTTTTGAAGGGTTTCTTCAGCTGGTGGCTCTCCCCTGGAGCAGGATCTGCTGGGGAAGGCAGGCTGGTGCTGAGAGATGGCTCCTGTGGCCAGGATCTGGTAGAAGAGGAGGCTCAGGAGCAAAGGCTGAAGGTTCTGCTGCCACACTCCTGCTGTTCTTTGGGGCTTCCCCTCAGCAGGGGTGGGCTGCTTGCAGGGGAGTCAAGTTAAAGCAAGTCTAGTGGTTTCTTTATTATTTTTAGATGTGCTTGTATTTTTTTGTTTTGCAGTAGAATTTTGAGTACTGCTTCGTAACACCTGATTGGTGGTAGGGGTGTGTAGAGCTGGGGATAGTAGATTACATTAAAGGAAAATAATTTGCTTTTTAGGTTTGAGCTGCTGCTTCCTAATTACATTAATTGCTCAGAATTCTTTAGAGAAAGTAAAAAGATTTGCACCAACTTCCTCCAATTACTGAATTGCCTTTATTTCCATAGGTTGTATGTAGCACATGAACTCTGCAGGCACATCCAGCTCTGGGGGGGTGGCTGTGGGGACCCCATGTCTCCTCTGGCCACTGTGGCTCCTCCTGGCCAAGGAAGGGCTCCTGAAGGCCTGGTGGGCTGGGCAGTGCAGAGACAGCAGGTAGTGGGGCAGGGGAGGGAGGCAGGGAGCAGCAGATGAGTCTCTTAGCCAAGGTGAGGGCTGTTTGTGCAGCAGGCAGCGTGGTGACCTGGGCTCCTCACCTGGCACGGGCACCAAGCAGCACCCAGCACCTGCCCCTGGGTGCCAGGCTGCTCTGGGCAGCCCCCAGTGTGGCCCTTGCTCACCCAACACCTGCCCCTGGGTGCCAGGCTGCTCTGGGCAGCCCCAGTGTGGCCCTTGCTCACCCAGCACCTGCCCCTGGGTGCCAGGCTGCTCTGAGCATCCCCAGTGTGGCCCTTGCTCACCCAGCACCTGCCCCTTGGGTGCCAGGCTGCTCTGGGCAGCCCCCAGCGTGGCCCTTGCTCATGCAATGCATTCCAGGGGGGGAAAAGAATAAAGCAGTGTGCTTGGCACAGTGTTTGGCTTAGACAGGGGCATCAAAAGAGGTTTCAGCTTTCCCTGCTCTCCCAGCTCCCACCTTGGGTGCAGCAGTTTGGGTTTTGCCAGGCAGCTTTCCCCGGCAGTTTGCATTGTTGTGGAACAGCAGAGCAGTGTAATTGTATCTCCTGCGAGAGGGGGGAGAAGCTGACCCACTCTGGCACACAGTGGTTTATGTTTCCTTTCCAGGGGAGGAGCTAAGAGCAGATTTCCACGTTCCTCACTAAGCCCATGACCACCATCTTAGTTTTGTTTTGGTTGGTTTTGCTTTGTTGTTGGTTTTTTGTTTCTTTCTTTCCCACAGAGGTCAGTGTTTGAAACGTGGCCTGAGTTGTCAGAGCTCCCCTTGCAGCATCTTTCTGGTTCAGATGATGTTTCCTGCTGTTGAACTCACCCTCTCTCTGTTCTCTCTGCAGTGTGCAAGGAGCCCCCTTACAAAGTGGAGGAGTCTGGCTACGCAGGCTTCATTATGCCCATTGAAGTGCACTTCAAAAATAAGGTAGAATCTGATTTCTGCTCTTCTAATTGTTTTGAGCTGTGCCAGAGCCTGAAACTGTCTGACAGAAAGACTCTGAATTATGTGACTGTTTTATGTGTGTGTTTTTTATTAGTCTAATAAATGGAATTTAACTGGGAGTTGGATGCTCCTGCCAAACTTCAAAAGAAAGCTTTTGGCAGAAATGGGGTTGTATGGAAAGGTAATATCAGGACAGGGTGATGGTCCTGGAGATTCTGAACAGATTGTACCACTTCTAACAGGCTTCTCTAGCACTGCTAATACTAAAGCAGCTTAATTTATGCAAATAGGGAAGTAAATAACCATAAACCTGATTTTTATAAACATTAAATACTGTGAATTAAACAGTAAAATAGTAAATGAATACTGGCAATATATTAAATACATAAATGCATTTTTAATTTGTAATCTTAGTAAATTAACTGTACAGGTATAAAATTTCTATAGGCCTGAGACAGACATTTTCATACATAGCACAAGTATTTACAGCTCTGTTATAAATCTTGTTGTTCTGATTCACTGCTCCTCCAAAAAGAAACCTCCAAACACTCCAAATCTTCAGATGCATTGCCAGCAAGTGTACAGAAGTTTAAAATTTGGGATTTATTGGGTGCTTTGAGTCTTCCCATGGAGGTCATATGCTGCATGACTCGGGGAGGTTATGAAAACAGGGGTTTGGGTGCTGGTGTTCCTGTTAGCTTCAGCTAAATTGTTTTGTGAAATATGAGTACTGAATCTCTCTGGGTTTGATTACTACTACAAGTAAATGAAAATGTTCTGCTCATTATCCTGGAGAAGGAACCTGGATAAAGTAAAAAGCTCACCCTATTAATTTATATCACTGATACACACCCTCACCCCTCCAGGCACAAACCTTTGCCCCAGGTTTTGTTGCCAGCAGCTCCCAAATAGCACCCTAATTCCCTATCCTCCCTGCACCCCACTGGGCTGCCCACACACACATCCATGGCCTCCTTCTACCCTGCTCTACCTCACTGTTCTCTCCTGGTGGTGGCATTTTGTCAGTAATTAAGGTTTTAGTTTGGGGTTTGGCCCACCACGTTGGCTGAGCAAGAAGCCAAGTGATGAGACTGAGCCCACAGGAAAACCTGTCATGTAAACTTGGGGGTGTTTGTGCCCATGAGTTTCTCTGGGGTGAGCCAAAAGGGTGCAAAGAGAAGTGGCAGGGAGAGGGTAGAGGATGGAAGATGTTGATAGAAACAACTTTTTTTTTTTTGGCAGACACTGACAACCACAACCTGAATAAAAAACCAGACAACCCAAATGTGATGGGTTAGTGTCAGGGTGGCACCTTAGGCCTGTAACAGCCACTCTGTCAACCCCCTTCCCTCCCCAAAGGGGGAGAGAGAGGAGAGAAAGGGAACAAGGGAGAGAGCCCCAGCCATTAGAGAAGGAAGCTGGAACAGCTTGAATAAAAATAAGAATAAAATTGGAATATAAACAAATATGTGCAAAACCAGCATGGAACCCAACCCCCCACGGCAGTTATGGCACCAGCACCACTGGTGCTGTGGAGCAGGCACTGGGAGAGTCCCAGCCTGGGCCCAGTGGTAGATGGGAGCTGTGTTCAGGGGCTGGATTCAGGACACACAGGTCAGGGCAGCATGGGCAGCCTGCCTCAGGTGTTCCAAGGAGGAACCAAAAGAGCACCTGGGCCAAGGTGACCTGCAGAGCAGGGCAAGAGAGGGAGCCCCCCAGAGAGAGACCCTCCTGACCCCTCAGCTTTCTACCCAACATGCTGCCCATGGGCTGGGATCCCTCACTGGGCAGTCTGGGGTCCCCTGTGCTGTCCCCTCCTCCCTGCAGGTGCCACCTTTCCCTGTCTGCACCCCCCAACGTGCACAAGCCCCAGCAGTGGCCTTGGGCTGCAGCCCAAGCCTTGGTGGTCACTCTGCCCATGGGGTGTTCTCCCTGCTGGGAAACAGCTGCTGACTGACTGCAGCCAGGGCAGGGGCAGAGCTGAGCTGCAAAAGGGAATCCTGAGAGAACTGGCTCTGTTCTCACCCAGACCAAAAAAACAAAGCTCAACATTAATTTATCTCCTGGTGGCTTTTCTGAGGCTTTGGATGGGAAGGGGGAAACTCTGCCTGTTGTGCTGGCTTAGCTCAGGTTCAAACTGTGCCTTTGCATTCCTAACCATGAAGTGTCAACTTCTCCACGTGGATTCTGTGCATGGGGAATCTCAAATGACTGTGATGGGTGAGCTGGGTTTTGTTTCTGCTCTTACCTTTCCTTTTTCCTTCTTCACCTGCTCCTTGCTCCCCATGAGAGCCTCTGATGGTTTGTCCTTCACAAGAGCTCAGGTCCTGCTCTCTCTTTCTGCCTCTTCTGTGTGTCTCTGTTGACACACTTGCTTGTGTGGACTTTTGCCTGCATTCAGGTGTTTTCTTTCTCTCCATCCCTTGCATTCACCTGCTTTTCACCTCATGCAGAACTGGCAGCATCCCAGAGCATCCCTGGGTTTCAGCCCTGCCTGGGCCATTGCTTCACATTGATCTGTACACACATGACCATGTGGTGGCCTTTGTGTGTGGGGAGAGGGGGGGCTGAGGGAAATGATTCCAGGCTGGGGGATGAGGGGATAGAGCAGCCCTGCAGAAAAGGACCTGGGGGTGCTGATGGGTGTGAAGATGGCCATGAGCAGCCAGGGTGAGCTGGAGCCCAGCAGCCAATCCAGCCTGGGCTGCAGCAGGAGCAGTGTGGGCAGAGATGGAGAGAGGGGATCCTGCTGCTCTGCTCTGGGCAGAGCTCCCCTGGAGCCCTGTGTCCAGCTCTGGAGCCCTCAGCACAGCAGGGCCATGGAGCTGCTGGAGCAGGGCCAGAGGAGGCCACAGAGATGCTCAGGGGCTGGAACAGCTCTGCTCCCAGCACAGGCTGAGGGAGCTGGGGTTGTTCAGCCTGGAGAAGAGAAGCTCCAGGAGACCTTAGAGCACCTGCCAGTGCCTGCAGGGAGCTGCTCCAGAGCCTGGAGAGGGGCTGTTCCCAAAGCCTGCAGTGAAAGGCCAAGGGGCAATGGTTGAAATGAGCCAGGAGGGGATGGAGATGAGAACTGAGGCAGAAGTTGTTTCCCAGCAGAGGGGTGGGCACTGGAGCAGGGTGCCCAGGGAGGTGGTGGAGGCCCCATCCCTGGAGCCATCCCAGGTGGGGTTGAGGAGGCTCTGAGCACCCTGCTCTGGCTGAGAGGGCCCTGCTCTCAGCAGGGTTGGGCTGGGGGAGCTCTGCAGGTCTGTCTCAGCCCAGACATTTCTCTGCCTGTGAATCTGTGGTTTCTGTTCTGGAGACAATGGAAGCAGCAGCTCATTGAGGAGGAGGCCATTTGGATTTGTCATTTTGGTCTTCAGAAAGATGAAAAACAAATAGGTGCACAAGTTTATTTGCAGGCTTTTCAGGACCCATCCTTGCCCTGTTTTTGAGCTGTGTGTGTTACACAGAACTTGCACCACTTGTACTGATTGACTAGCTCAGGAGTTTCAGACAGCACCTCCCTTTGTGAAGTTGGGGGAAGGGGTGGCTGAGGGCAAAGGGGATTGCTTTTGTCTTCCTGCATATAATCAAGCTAAGACATGTTCCCAGGTTCAATCTTGAACTTGAACTATGTGAGCTAAGTTGTTTGAAATTTGCTTTTTCTGCGTAAAAGTAATTTTTCCATCCTTATGTCAGCAAACCTTCTATTCTGTGCCCCTTTGAAAGCTAAGCTTGTTGCTTGGAGTTGCTGGAAGCTTAGAAGGTGCCTGATGATGTGAAGAATTTGGCTTCTCTGCCCACCATTGACTGGTGAGCTGTGATTGTGATCAGTAAGCAGAGCTGAAGAAAACGTGAGGGGTAAATGCTTGTGCAAGGATAAAAGATCAGCAGAGGCTGGGGCAGAGTGGAAATTAAAGAGATTGGTGAGGAAGGGGAATGGCAGAGGCTTCAAACACAGCCCAGCTCCTCCTGTGCAAAAGAATATGACATCAAAGCACCAAATAAATGAGACTTTACTAGTTGGGGCCCATATGTTCAGCCTGATCTCTGCAAACCTGTTGCCACTGGTGGGGATCAAGCTGGTGTGTGTGTGGAGAATTCTGAATTTCCCTGAGTTATTTCAGCAGTTGGGACTCAGCCTTGACTGAGTCTTTTCAAGTAGATGCAGGGGGTTGATGCTGGCCCTGGGTGGAAAAGGCAGTTCCATGGGTGGCTGGGTGGGGGGGCTCTGACCATATGCTCCCCACAGCCCCCCAGTTGTTGTTGGGGGGGGGTGGGGGGGGTTCTCTCAGCTGAAACAGGAGCCACAAAGGCTTTGGGATTTGTCTGTCGTGCATGTTGAGCTCTGTGAGGGTGAGAAGGGATTTCAACAGGGAGTGAACTAATCTGGGAAGGTTGAGCTTTGCCATGGTTTGTTGCTTCCCCCCCCCCCCCCCCCCTACTGGTTTATCCTCCTTTCTCAGCTCTTTCATTTCCCACTTGTGATGTGTTAGTGGGATGAGGAGTTGTGGCCAGTGCTGGGGTGCTCTCTGCACGTGGGCTGCTCCCCTGAGGAACAGCTCTCCACAAACTCCTGTGCTGGTTGCTCTTCTCTGGAGCAGGAGAGACAGTGCCCTGGCTCTGCTGGAGCTTTTGGGACCTTTCTGTCAGGGCAGGGAAGGGGCAGCAAAGTATTAAAATAAGTGTTAGACCCTGTTGCTCTCCTCTCCAGAGCTGAGCCTCGTTGGCATGAATCACAGACTGCTTGGACTGGAATGGACCTGAAAGCTCAGCCTGTCCCATGCCTCTCCAGGGCAGGGAACCTCCCAGTACAGCCTGGGCTTGAGCACCCCCAGGGATGGAGCATCCACAGCTGCCCTGGGCACCCTGGGCCAGGCTCTCAGCACCCTCAGAGTGAAGAACCTTTTCCTAATTTCTAACCTAAATCTCCCCTCTGCCAGTTTGAAGTCACCCCCTCATCCCAGCACTCCCAGCCCAGCTTTCTTGTAGACCCCCTTTAGTTACTGGATGGCTGCAAGAAGGTCTCCCCAGAGTCCTCCCTTCTCCAGACTGAACCCTCCCAGCTCTCCCAGTGCAGGGTTCCAGCCCTCCCAGCATTGCTGGGGCTCCTCTGGCCCCTCTCCAGCAGCTCCCTGTCTGTGCTGAGGGCTCCAGAGCTGGCTGCTGTCCTCCAGGTGGGGTCTGGTGTTTGGTCACCTTGTGTTGCCTTCTCACTTCTTCCCCAAGTGCTCACAGCCCTGCCAGTTGAATTCCAGAAGGTGCATTGGACCATTGCTGCAAACCTGGGTGGTTTGTGGCTCAGCTTTGTGGGGAGCTGCAGCTGTCATGGGCCATGGGACTTGTGGCCCTGTGGGATGTTGCTGACCTGCTGGAGCCTTTGCCTCTGTGACTGACCCTGGAAAACCAGTGGCAGGCTCTGAGGCTGGTGGAAGGAGAAAGCTTTTGGAAGCACAGCTGAGTGATGAGAGTGGATCCTTGGGGTTTGTTGCACTGCAAATGTTCACGTGCTATTTTTATTTTCCAATCCTTTGTGTTCCTTCCTGTAATGAGGGCTGCTGCTGGGGCTCGTGCTGCTCCAATCAATACAAACTGGCTGCAATAAACGAGTTGCTGCTTTTCTGCTGCTCTTCTCTTCCCTCTCCCTGACTCAATTTCAACACTCTCCAGACTTTTTCTTTTTTTTTTTCATGGCTTCATTGTTGTCCTCCAGTGCACCCTCATCGTGGTGTGTGTTGTAATCCAGAGCCCAGCACAGGTATCACTGTGGCATTCATCCTCTGCTGCCTTTTTTGTGTCCTAATCAAATTAGATCAATCCCCCTTCCAGAAGCTAAAGGCCTCCTGCTTTCATGCTGCTCTGATGGAAGGCAGGTGATATTAATACAGTGTGGATAACATGTTGTAGAAAAGTCTCTTTAAAGAGCCTACCTCCCAATTTCAGTGCTGGAGATAAAAGGCTTCCAGTATTTACATAATGGATACAGGGAACTTGGGCTTTTTCCATTAGTGGAAAGGGAGATAAGCAAAGAAAGCAAAAGAAATCTGCTTGATTTTTCTGCTTAGGTTCAAAATAAAGCCAGGCATGTTTTACCCCTTCTGCAGTGTTTACAGACACGGTGCATAAAAGACATTGGAAAAATCCTGGAGAAGGGAAAAATTAGTTGTGTTGCAAAGTTGGAACTTGGTGGAGGCATCAGAGGGGGGCTGCATGGGTGGGGTAGGTGAGCTCACTTAGATTGGGGGTCCACTGGGGACCAGTTGGGGACCAGTTGGACCCACATGTCAGGACAGAGCCCTGGGGAAAGGCTTTGGCCTGGGAACTGCTCCTGGGGAAGGAGGCTGCAGAGCCCCTTTGATTTTCATACCAAATGGCTGTGTTACTGGGGCAGGGTCTGCACGGGACTGGGGAGGTGGGGCAGGTTTAACCCCTTGGTATTTATTCAGTGTGGAGGAATTGAGGAATGTGGAGTCCAACTTGTCATTTTTTTCTAGCCATGAAGTGGGAGCATTTGTTCCTCGTGGGTTTTTTTAGGGCTGTTCTCTAGCCTCTCACCAAACCTGCAGCAGTTTCTTTTGTGCTGCTGCTGAGCTGTGACTGTTTTTTTTAACCTGTTTGTGTCTCAAATGAAGAGGTATCACCAGTTTACCCATTTCTCTCTCAGAGCAGAGTTCTGGTGGCCAGAAGAGCCAAGCTGCAGTAGCTGATCAGCTCTGCACAGCTCTGGCCACCTTCACACGCCGAGGAGCAGCTTCCCCAGCCCTGCCAGCATCCCAGTGTGTGTTTGTCAGAGCCAGTAGATTATTAAATGCTTGTCTTGGAGCAGTGAATGTCTTTTCCTAATTTTCAAACAAAGTAATAGGCTTCAGATGGGGGAGGGATCCAAAATGCTGCTCTCTGTTTCTTTACTTAACCCTGTAGCAGCTCGGAGAGAAGGGTGTTTCATGGCATGCCATGTAAAGCTTCTTGCTTCAGAAAAAAAAAAAGGAAAATTGGGCTTTTCCCTTGGAAATGACCTGTCTGAAAGTGGGGTGGGAGACTTGTCAGACAGGTTGTACGAGCCAGGAAAAGGGGTTTCATTTCTACAGACGTTTGGGATAAATGACTCTGCCAGGCTGGATCTGTGGCAGGAGGGAAGTGGTGTTGGATGGTGGAGTTATTGAATAACCATGAGCCTGCTTCCTTGGTGTGCTAGATTTTTGTAGATAATTTTGTTTTATGGCTTTCTAAAAGTGATTTATGAGCTCCATCCGCACGCTACTAGTGAAATCCTTTTGATTTGTGTTGGGTGGCAAAGGGCACACCCTGCCTTGAAAACAGGAGGAGGAAATTTTAACAAAAGGCTGTGAAAAAAATTCCTCCTCTTACAAGAAAAAAAAAGTGCCAAAAGAGCTTTAACCCCTTATGTCAGAGCTCGGGAGGTGGGTGAAGCAGCTGCAGTGTCAGTACCAGCCCAGTGGCAACCAGTGCAGCCAAGGAGCTGGAAATGGGAAGAAGAAAGTGGAAGGTGCTGAGCTGTGGCAGTTGAAGGTGGAGCAGGATGGAGGGGATTTACAGTGCCTGCAAAGAAAAGCTGGGCCCTGGCTTTGTGGTGCAGGCAGGAGATTTAAGGGGCAGATGTAAACCTGAGGTTCCAGTGTCCTGCTGAGAGGTTCCACAGCAGCTTAACCATGTCCTGCCCAAACTGACCACTGGACAACAGTGACCACAGTGTCTGCAAACTGCCACTCCTCTCCAAAGCCCTTCTTGGAAGTGAGGCCCCTTAGAAAAGCTCATGGCTTCAGAGAGCAGCAAAATCCCCACAGAAAGTAAGTCCACTTTTCAGTTGGACTCGTTGGCATCTGAAGGTGGGATTGTCCAAGAGTGAAGCTTGGCTTGCACGTGTAGCTGCTGCTCCAGCAGGAGCAGGTAAAGTGGGGCCAGGATGAAAACAGGCTGCCCTGGCAGAAGGTGGGAAAGCACCTACACTTGCAGCTCCAGGGAGGTGTGGATCCCAACGTGTGGTTCAGAAAGGCTTTGAAGTGTGGCACTGGGTGGCTTCCCTTTGAAAGGCAGAGGATGTGTCAGGCCAGGTCAATTGAGAGATTTTCCTCGCTTTTCTTGTTGTTTTCCCCTTCTCCCTGGCCCCTTGATGGTCCTCCTTTCTGGGAGGACTGGATGGGTTAAACTTTGGAGTGTCTTGAGCTGCAATCATCAGCTGTGGGTGAGGGCAGTAAAGGAAAGAATGTTTATTTGCAGCTTTTTGCTTTGAGACTTTTGTACTCCTGCTTTTAGGAGAGCTGTAATCTTAACTGTTCGCTTGGGTGGGGGGCTTCAGGTGGCCAGAGACCGTACAAAGAACATTTTAATGATGATGGTACTTGGCTGGGGCTCAGCTCCCAGGGCTGTTGGGAGGAAAATCACAGTGAAAAACGGGCTTAATTTTACAAACAGTGGAAGCTCGTCAACAGAGGTACAATAAATATTTGAGAGTTTCTTTGATGGTTTTGAGAGGATACCCAAGATAAAAGGGAAATGAATGTGCTGCCCCTTTCCTGCTTCAGAGCAGACAACAAAGCAGAGCTCTGATAATGTGATGGCATAACTTTGGACTGAAGCCTGCCTCTGCTAACAGATCCGAGATCAATTTGCTCTACGTTGTAAACTAGGGGAAGTGTTTTAGAAGCAGTTCTTAGGCTGCATTTGGGTTTCTGTTCATCCTTCAAGTTTATGAGACTTTGAGGGACCCTCTGCAGCTGCTGTTTCAGCTCCAGCCTAAGCAGAGCTCCCTAATGAGTCAGTTAATGACGGTGCTTGCAGGAAAAGAGGCAAATGACAACAGAGTGTATTTTGCAAGCACTTAAAACAAATATATTTTGGTAGCCATCGAACCCTTTCAAGTGTGTGTGGAATCTTCAGGACTTTTCCAAAAGAGACTCTGAAGCCCCTCAGGTTGGTGGCATGTTCCTGGGGAGACAGTTCCATTGTCTGTCTGTCTGTCTGTCTGTCTGTGTCTGCCCTCTACAGAGCCCCAGGGGGCCAAGGTGAGCTCGGGGTTTTGATGTAAACAGTGTGTGGTTATCAGACTTTTTATGGTAGCAGTGTAGCTTGTGCAAGAAACGGGTTTTTGACACTGATGGTGTCCACACAACAAGTGGCAGGAATCACAGAACCATGGCTGGCAAGGACCTCTTGGGTCACTGAGTCCAAACAAACCTACAACAACAAACATAAATAACCAGTCATGAGGAGAGAGGAAAAAAAACCCAAAACACCACAAAAAAAAACAAACAAACCAAAAAAGAACACAAAAAACCCCCACAAAATCTAACACAAACCCCCTCCCTGTCTGCCCCAGAGCATGTCCTGAAGCACCATGTCCATTGTCTCTTAAACACCTCCAGGGATGGGGACTCCACCAGCTCCCCAGGCAGCCTGTTCCCGGGCCTCTCACCACTGTCTTTGTGAGGAATTTCTTCCTAATATCCGATCTAACCCTCCCCTGCTGCCCCTTCAGCCCCTTGCCCTGCTGCTGTCATTGGTTCCTGAGGAGCAGAGGCCTCCCCCACCTCTCTGCACCCTCCTGGCAGGAGCTGGAGAGGGCACTGAGCTCCCCCCTCAGCCTCCTCTGCTCCACACTGCCCATGCCCAGCTCCCTCGGCCTCTCCTCACACCCCTGCTTCTCTTGGCAGCTCCTCTGGACACGTTGCAGCCCCTCAGGGTCTCTCCTGGCCTGAGGGGCCCAGAGCTGAGCCCAGCACTGAGATGAGGCCTCCCTAGGCCCCAGCACAAGGGCCCCATCCCTGCCCTGCTGCTGCTGCCCACGCTGCTGCTGAGCCAGCCCAGGCTGCCCTTGGCCTTCTTGGCCCCTGGGCACCCCGTGGCTCATGCCCAGCCGGGTGGCACCAGCACCCCCAGGTGTGGCCTGAGGCTGTTTGGTGCTTCAGCCTCTTTTCAGCAACCCAGAGGCCTCAGGTTGGGAGCCTAAGGCATCTCACAGAATCACAGAAATTAGGGGCTGGAAGGGACCTAGAAGATCATCTAGTCCAACCCCCCTGCTGTTGTTGAGGAGCTGCTGAATGCTCAGGGGCTGTGCAGGGGCTGTGCAGGGGCAGCCGCTCAGCACCGGGCACAGAACGGGCTGTGCAGGATTCTCCGGTGGCTCTGGAGCTCGGTGCAGCTCAGGGTGCTCAGCAGCAGAGTCTCTTCTTGCCACATTTTGAGTTTTTCTTGAACTGCAGAGTAGAAGCTACCGCCAGGCAGTGTGCTGTGCGTGGAGGGAGGAGGGGAAGGAGGGAAAGGAGGGGCTCTGCAGCAGGTGGGAGGGGAGCAGCCAGGCGCGGATGATCCCCAGCAGCTCCTACAGCCTCCGGATGCCGGGGCTGAAAGTGCCCTTGGGGAGCTGAAAAGCCCAGGCTGGCTCCCCATTCAGCCCCCACCGTATGCATATTGAAAAGGATTTTACACAACCAGTCGTCCTTTTACTATTGCAGCTAATCTGTTCTGGGTGCCTGCAGAGATCCTCTGAGTTCAGAAGTTGTTCCTTCTCAAATAAAGGATTATGCTTTTCTTAATAGTCATCCTTGGAGTTCAGTTGCTTCCCAAAGGAGATAGGACCCAAATTTCAGAAAAAAAACCCCAGAATAATGATAAAGCTTGTGAAGCTGCTTTCCTAGGAAGAGCTTTAAGCAGACAATTGTCAGTCCTTCTCCTCAACCCTGTGGTGCTTTTCCTATGAAAAGCCACGCCTGAGTTTCTGGCAAATGGAATGTGCACTTCAGGCACAAGCAGTTTAATTTCTGCCTTTCTGATCTCATGATGAAAAACTCTGAATGCAGCAACTCAGTGGTTTATTTGGACTTTTCAGGAGCCTCTTGTTTGAATCCCCTGACTCTGTGCTGACCAAATCTTCTCCAAAAGTCTGTCTTGTTTGGTTTTTTTTTTCAGGAGGAGCCGAAAAAGGTTTGTTTCACATATGACCTGTTCTTAAATTTGGAGGGAAATCCACCAGTGAACCACCTTCGATGTGAGAAACTGACCTTCAACAACCCCACCAAGGAATTCAGACGTAAACTCATTAGGGCTGGAGGGGTAAGTGCTGAGGGGGTGGAGATCTGAGGAGGTTTTGCTGAGAGGTGGAAGGATCTTGTGCTCTGGGTTTTCTCTTTGGCTGCAGCCCCACATGGCTGCAGTTTTCTCCATTCATCTGAAGTGTGACCAGACAACTTTTTACTCCTGGATCTATGGCTGCAGCACTTAAAGCAGAATTAAACCATCACTGGTGCACTGGGGAGGCTGCACCTGGAGAGCTGGGTCCAGTGTGGACACCACAGCACAAGGCCATGGAGGGGCTGGAGGGTGCAGAGAAGGGACAGGGAGCTGGGGAGGGGTCTGGAGCCTTGTGGAGAGAGGCTGAGGAGCTGGGGCTGTTGAGTCTGGAGCAGAGGAGACTGAGAGGAGCCCTCATTGCTCTCCAGCTCCCCACCAGGAGGCTGGAGCCAGGCTGGGCTTGGGCTCTGCTCCCAAATCCCTGATGCTGGAAGCAGAGGAAAGGGCCTCAAGTGGCAGCAGGGGAGGTTTGGGTTGGATATTGGGAAGCAATTCTTTGCTGAGAGAGTGGGGAGGCTCTGAACAGGCTGCCCAGGGAGGGTTGGAGTCCCCAGCCCTGGAGGGGTTTAATAAATGAGTAGAGAGCACTGGAGGCTGTGGCTGGTGCAGAGAGAGATGTTGGGATGAAGGGTGGATTGGGTGATCTTAGGGCTCCTTTCCAACCTTTATGATTGTGACCCAACATTTACAGTGTGATTGTGGCACCTCATTTTCAATTTACATGTGTAGTATGAAGGCAGCAAAACCCCTCTGGAAATGGAGATGTGTGGGTGCTGCTCTCTGTCCATCACAGGTACCTGTGACCTTCCTAGTGAGCTGTCTGAGGGAAAGGGAGAGGCTTCCAGTCTGTTCCTTACTCATTTTTGTCATGAGAAAAAAATACTTAGTGCTTCCCAGTCAATAAATGTCCTCTAAAGCTGAGGTCAGCTGCTTGTGGCTTGGATAGTAAAAAAAAAATAAAAAATTATGGAAAAGTGTTAGAATCTAGAGTGAAAATGGGAGTGGGAGGCAAAAATAGATATATTCTTGAAGGCACAGTAAGATATGAGTTGCTACAGTGGATAAATTCTGTCTTCTGGGAAAGTGGTAGGGAGTGATGGACTAAAGAAATGATCCTCAAGTAGTAGAAGTACAAGATTGAGACAAATTAGTACAAGCCACAGAATATGNATTATATAAATAAAATTTACATATATTAAAAAAACCCAAACTGTAGGAAGATTGTTGATGGTAAATCTCAGGAATGGGAGCTGTTCCCAGCTGAGCTCTGCAGATCCTCAGTGTGCTGGTGCTTTGAGCTCTGTTGGGCACAGAGGAAGGTGCTTGTTTCAGCCATAGGGTGGCCAGAGAAAAAAAATAAATCTACTTTTGAGGATCGTGGTAGCACTCAGTGCACTGGAGTGTCAGCTGGGGATCACTTTGGATGCTGCCCATCTTCTGGACAGGATTCTCCTGTAAGAATCTAGGGCAGGTAAGAAGGAAAGTGTTTCTTGGAGCTCTGTAAGATCTTCTCAAGGGAGAAACCCAAGGTTTACTTTTTGCTTTTTTCCTTCCCTTCCCCCCCCCAGGCCTTGATTGATTTTTAGCTTCTCCTAAATCAATGAAATCTTAGTTCTCCCAGATTTACCTCACTACCCATTTTCAGGAGAAGAGCATTTGCAGCAGAACACACAGTTCTTGTCCAGAGCTTTATTGCCTGCTTGTGCTCAGAGTGCTGGAGCTCCCTTTGGGAAAGACACTTGATATTACATGTTGCCTTTCATTTTTTTGTCATTTTAATGTTCTGTATTTGAGGAGTTGCCTTGAAACTGAGCATTACCTAGACAATATCTTTTTATGGCCTTTGAGCAGAGGTGGGGGGAAAAACCCATCCAAAAGATGAATAACAGTGTGTTTATTGAGCAAGTGACTTAACATAATCAAGTGTTAATAGTCCATGTGGCTTTACTCCTATATAATTTTTCCTCCTCTTTATTACTAGGTGATGGTAATGCCAGAAGGAGCTGAGACTGTTTCAAGGCCAAGTCCTGATTACCCAATGCTACCCACAATACCACTCTCTGCCTTCTCTGATCCCAAGAAGACAAAACCATCCCATGGGTCAAAGGTCAGTGAAGCACACTTAGGGGTCAGCCTGAGGTGAAGGGGTCTTTCAGGACTGGCTGCTGAGGGCTGGTTTAGCAGCTGTTTCTGGCTGCTTCTCATTCTGCAGAACTCTTCCCAGTACTCTGGAGCTCACTAGCTGATGGTCTGGGACTTGGCATCATTTTGGAGGGGTTTTCATGATTCACTGGGCTTCTCTACAGGGAAATTCTGAATATTAAATGTTCAAGACTGGGGATTTTTGGTGGACCATATTGTCCTCCTTTAGCAATAAGTTGAAGGAAGTCCTCTTTGTGCTGCCTTGTGTCTCAGAGGGTGAAGACAAATGCCATGGTTCTGTCCCTGTCATGTAAAGCTCTGCTCTGGGTCCTGGGGGATTTGGATCTCAGCAGCAGGGCTGAGCAGAGAGGGTGAGCACTTCTCTGGTGCTGGAACTGCTTTGGGTGGTGGGGTAAAGACCTTCAGGTAGAAGGCCCAGAACATAGAATAATAGAATATTTCAGGATTGGCATTTGCATCCAGCAGTTACCTAGTTTTTGAGACATAGAAGCAGCTGCAATTTTCTTTCTTTCACTTGGGTGTGAAGCTGTTTTTATGCAATTCATAGAATCATAGAATGCCTTGAGGTGGAAGGGACCTCTCCAGCTCAGCTAGTCCAAACCCTCTGCACAGACCAGGGGCATCCTCAACTGCATCAGGTCACTCAGAGCCTCAGCCAGCCTGATCTTGAATGTCTCCAGGGCTGGGGCCTCCACCTCCTCCCTGGGCAGCCTGCTCCACTGGCCACCACCATCAGAGTAAAGAACTCCTGCCTTAGTTCTCATCTAAATCCCCCCTGCTCTTGTTTAAAGCCATTGCCCCTCGTCCTGTCACTCCCTGCTCTTGTTCATAG